>AWOL01S0029503.1:0-16222 GCA_000715115.1 Nicotiana otophora
CGTTTCAATCATAACACACGTTACAAACCTGCTCGCGCACTCAAAATAGTGAAAAGTGGTCATATTTACCCGATATTGACCATGGTCAAACTCCAAATTCGTAACTTAACTAGTTTCTCAACCAGTGATCCACAACACACCCGAGCCCATTGGGACCCTATTCAATCATACCAACAAGTCTTAAAACACAATACAAACTTAGTCGAAACCTCAAATCAGATCAAACAATGCTAAAATCACGAATCATACCCCAATTCAAGCTTAACGAAACTAAGAAATTCTAACTTCTATATTCGATGCCGAAACCTATCAAATCAAGTCCGATTGATCTCAAATTTTGCACACAAGTTATAAATGACATAACGTACCTATGAAAAGTTTCAGAATTTGATTTCGACCTCGATATCCAAAATATTCAACTTCCCGGTCAAACTTCTAAACTTAATTTCTAGTTTAGCCATTTCACGCCTAATTTAACTACGGACTTCCAAATAATGTTCCGAACACGCTCCTAAGTCCAATATCATCATACGTAGCTATTGAAATCATCAAAACTCCGTTTCGAGGTTAAATGCATAAAAGTCAAACTTGATCAACTCTTCCAACTTAAAGCTTCCTAGTTGAGAATCGTTCTTCCAAATCAATTTCGAATAACCTAAAAACCAAAACCGATGATTCACACAAGTTATAATACATCATACGGAGCTACTCATGTCCTCAAACTACCGAGCAAAGTGCAAATTCTCAAAACGGCTGGTCGGATCATTACATCCTCCCCCACTTAAATATATGTTCGTCCTCGAACGTGCCCACAATTGTTCTTAAGCCGTCAGATCACTGTGTAACTTTACCATGCACATACTCAGGGGTGATCCCACGTCACCCTATTCCATATCGGCCCAACAACACAACATACTGAAGATCATTACTTCAACCTTAGCCCGTAAATCCCAAAATCCAATTTTCAACATCCAGAATTTCCTACAAGACCCAAATCTCGCATCTACACACTGTATAAGTATGAACAAGTTGCACAAAGCCATAAACATAACCCGAGATACAATAACATGGTATACCACATAACTCAAATAATCATAGCAATAACTTCTGACCGCAATAGCTGCTTGATAACCACCTCGACATCAGTAACAAACCTCATATAAACTAAAATCTTGTTATGAACCTAGGTACACTACCGATGATGAAAGAAACATGTATAAACTCTTAACCACTCATCATATCAACAAGTCATGAAGCTCTCTCTCGTCCGACGGGAACCAAAGCCAAGTTCTAAGCCGACTTCCGATGTTATTCTTCCAAACATACCGTAATCAAATCCGATAGTATCCATTCTAGGTCCAGTGACCTTAGCTCATCAAAGACAACTATTCTATTGACATGCCACACCAATACAACCTAAAGTCATAACCGTGCAATCTGTGTACCAATAAGCAACAATTCAAATGTACTTAATCGAGGAAAATGACTCAAATGAGAGAACCGTCCCGCAAGCCCACCAAGTACCACCACAACGCAATGCTATGAACCCATCACATATAGTAAGACCAAGACACACGAATCTAACACAAAGGATCATATCCCAACATAGCCCCTCTGCAATGCGTGACCATCCAAAATACCGGTCCATATGAAATACCTCAAGCCACAATGCTCAAAATCAATAACTACACACAATTTGACATCAAGTACCCGAAGTATATGACCATAACCATGGAGAAGACAATAACATAATATACCACATCCTGGAAAGACTATAACCAAGGCGCAATCAACCATTCCACACCCTCAATCACCAACTCGCTCGAATTTCGCTATAAGGCCCAAATAGAACCGCATCATGTGTGCATATAACCAACGAATCACAACCCCTCGTAGCATGGAAGAGTAACACATAGAACATATCAGATACGAATAAAATCAATTCTAACCAAATGGCACATCCCTCAACAATAGCAGTTCATAGTCAACAAATCCTACACGGTATAGAATACACACCCTCATTGGGCCTAACAATGGACCCTAAATCAACTCTGGTCACCTACAAATAGATACATACTCCTCCGAAAGTCCACAATGAGCTAATCGTAACATATACTATCATCTATCTAGATTTGGCCACATTTTCACAGTTCACAGTCACGAAATAATCTGCTTCTGAGAACTCCCAATCTCCCAAATTTATAGAACATATGAAACACCATATCTGCTCCCAACCCCACCGCCCGAATGTCTAACACATCTCTCATACACGTTCATCCCACGAGGAATACTTTCATAAATCTTTTGTGCCACATATCAATAATTTGAATATCGACAGTCTATCAATCAGGTGAATACCGCAATACCCACGAAATATCCGTAGGTGCAAAACACAGTGTGCCCCCTTTTTTTTTAAATGTTCACTCTGCTCGGGTAATACCACAACTACCAATATTAGAAATTGTTTGTTTTCCATAAACTCATTACCTCCCTTTTGAAACTGAATCGTATACTTGCACATGTAATCCCAATCTTACTCCACTTGCCGCCTCTATTAGACCATCATACGAGAACACGAGATCCTCATTAACACTCTGAGTCACAAGAAAAAATACATACCCGGTAAGTTAGAAACTTTCCATTTTTCTCCCATACAGGAAGAAATCACAATACATAACATATTCCTCACGCTGGTAGGACATATCCATCTTAAATCGTGATAGAAACCAACTAGAACTCTTCAAAACCCATTTACGCATAACCAAGCTAACATAACTAAATTTCTCTAACTCGACCAAGCCATACATGTTGCCAAATCTGAGAGTATTGCCACCAAAACATCTGTAGAGCCTTACCACATCATAATCACCCAAAAGAACTGAACATACCATTACCATACTGGTCTAGCCTACTACTCAGTTGTCCTATTTTCTCCGAGTTTCTTCTGAATTACCCTCAAGTTGACACTTCTGCTTGTCAGAACACTATGATCCTTACCCAAATCTCACTACAAGACACCCTAACATAAAACCACACCGCCCTAAGGCCCATAAGCCGTTGTATTCTTCTTAAGCACCCCATAAATACCACAACCGAGACACCCACTCTGGAAGACCTTATGTGAATTTAAAATTATTCCTCTTTCATTTCTTATATTGAAATGTAGAATCCATAGTCATACAGAATTACTGCAAGTCCCGACACCATTCAATGTAAATAACCGATTCTAGCGATATACGAATTCGAAAGTTTTTTAGTTGCCACTTATACATTTTTGAATCTATTTGAACCTTCTCGAGAGTCACCCACTTTTCTCAAATCTAAATTGCACCACCCAAATGGGCCGAAAGACACATGTCCCCTTAGTATAACAACACCCAAAGAAGTAACCCTGCCTTGATACCACCAATTAAATTCATACTTCGTGCACATTACATCCTTCACAAATAACAACTCACGCATCCCATGATTTTCATATACTCATAAAGTTCAATATAACCCGTATCCAGGAATTTCCTCACTCGAGTCATCCTCGATCTCAACCTCTGCAGGTCATAACAAATCCACAAGTATGCCTCAGACAAAACTAAAATTTAACATATAACCATAAAATTGAATTGTCAATAGCAGGCTCCCCTACTTGGTTCAAAGCCATATAACCAAACATTTGATAACTCGCCATACCCATACTCTACTATTGTCATAATCCCGCAGTCAATTCAACAAACATTCTTCACAAGCTCAGGTAACACAAACCATAAAGTACCTCAATTCATGTGCTAAGCTGGCCTTCATTCTCACGACAGTCAAGTCAACTTTCTCAACCAGATTCAAATTTAAATCTCAACACATACACCCCGATGGTAGAAATGAAACTCTCCACTCAATATTCTAAGGAACACACCTATGTAGATTACTCTGCAGGAGATAACCCACTTGTTTAGCCTCGAATTGGCACCTTGTTATACCCTTTCGCAGTCACGATTACCATGCAATAACGTAATCTTTCTGAGTTTGAACTCATCAACACATCATGAAAATCTAATTCGTTCCACAATTAAACTACATGACAAATCCTTCAATACACTCACTATTTGAGACCGTACGTCACATCAAATGAAAATCAAGCACCCAATAGCCCTCTTTACGTTCCAAGGAAACACTTCTCGTCACATTCAATCCATCTTAACACATCCCACAGTCACATCATACTTATCGTATAGCCATGCGATCTCTTATCGAGCCACAAACTCCACTCATAGGGACACTAGTAGACATATGAGTCCAAATGTACAAGTTACAACTGAAGCTACCGAGCCCAAGCTACGGTCCAAACCTGGCCTCAAGACCTCCAGACTGGCGCATCACCAAAATACAGAATACACATTTCGAACCTCGTTCATGGAATCACAAGCCGGTGATGCAAAACCGACACCGACCGCTCACTTGCGCACACGAATGTGTGGAAGGAATTAAAAGAGTTATGTTTCAAAACGAATCAATTATGCACGATAAGGAAAGAAAGATGGGAAATTATCCTAAATGCCATGTAGCTTCTTGAAGATAAGTATGGACGTTATGATATCGATCTGTAAGACTCTACTAGACACTTGCTCATGACTTGTAGAACCTATGAACCTAGAGCTCCGATACCACCTTGTCACGACCCAAAATCTAACTAGTCGTGATATCACCTAACCCAACCCGCTAGGTAAGCCAACTAATACCTATCCAATTCCAATATTATTTAACTGACTCTAATACACTCCCCAAGGACTGGTAGTACAAATCATGACCTTCTAAGATTAGAATTTACAAGCTGGTATGAAATAAATACATCATCTGTTCGAAATGTTCATAAACATAGTTTTTTATAAATCTAAGGCAGAAGGTGCAGAAGTACATCATCTATTCGAAATGTACGGAACACAAGCGCATCTTCAAATCCAGCTCCCTTCGATCACAACAACATCATCATCCAATATCTGCATGCAAGGTGTAGAAGTATAGTGTGAGTACAACCGACCCCATGTACTCAATAAGTAACAAACCTAACCTTAGGTTGAAAGTAGTGACGAGCTGGAACAAAGGTTAGGGTCCAACACCAATAGCCAACAACAGTTCATAGCAATATAATAGAAGTAATAAAAGAAGTAAATCAGAGATAAAATGCTCAGCTCGTTCACAGTTCTAGAAAAATAGGCCCGCTTTTCAAGTATATCAGTGAAAACCCGAATCATTTACCGAAATTACCAAAATATGAGTACGTTTTGTAAAACTATGAGTTTTACCAAAAATATTTCAACAACAGATAGGATGTTTCATTTTCAAATGGCATGAGGAAAATACATCTTTATGCCTACATGTCAATGAGTATGTGAATTCATGAATGACACAATATCATACAACATGAGGAAAAATGTATCTCTATGCATGTATGTCAAGTGTGCATGTCAATGCGATGAAATTCAGTAATAAAACCATATGCATACTCTCAGAGTATCAATTCACTCAGTCTTCCCAGTCACCCAGTCCTCACAGTCACTCAATCCTCCCAATCGCTTGGCACTCACACTTAGTAGGTACCTGCGCTCACTAGGGATGTGTACAGACTTCGAAGGGGCTCCTTCAGCCCAAACGCTATAATCTACATGGACAACTCACGTGCTATAATATTAATATCACGTGCTACACAGACAACTCACATGCTATAGCATCAATATCTGGATCCACACGAACAACTTACGTGCTATAATAAGCCAATCTAGCCTGTTGCGGCGTGCAACCCGATCCCATAATTATCCTCACAATCATGACCTCGACCTCACTCAGTCATCAATCTTTCTAGTCTCTCGGGCTCACAATGTCATGAAATTAGCCCAAAATGATGATATGATGTATCAATAAATAACAGCAGAGACTGAGATATGATATGCAATGAATGAATATGACTAAGTATTAAATTACACTTTAAACATATAATTCGACAGTAGAAATAACCTCTATGGGTCCCAATAATACAAACATTTTTCTAAGCATGATTTCTAACATGAGTCACAACTCAGTTTCTCTAACACATAACAATATATGGAAGAATACAACTTAGTTGTCTAAACATCTCTACAGAATCAACTGAGTCTCAATTTCTACGATGCACGCCCACACGCCCGTCACCTAGCATGTGCGTCACCTCCAACCAATTCACATAACACTTATAATCAGGGTTCATACCCACAACTCCATGATTAGAGATGTTACTTACCTCGAACAAGCTGAATCCAATGTCGAGCAAGAAAAATAATGCTCCAAAAATTCCATTCTGCGCGTATCAACTTCCGAACGACTCAAATCTAGCCATAATTAATTTGATTTAGTCAACACAAATTATAGGAATTAATTCCATATCAAAATACTAATTTTCCCCAAACAAATCCGAAAGTACACTAAAAAGTTTCCTGTGGGGACCATTCAACCACGAGTCCAACCATACCAATTTTATCAAATTCCGACATCAACTCGACCCTCGAATCCTCTAATTAAATCAAGAGGGTTTTCTAAATTTTCCAACTTAATCCACCAATTGAATGCTAAAAATAACCATGGATTCAAGTAATTTGACCAATATTGAGTTAAGAACATTTACCCCATTATTTTTCTTCATAATCCCCCAAACATCACCTCTTCCCGAGCTCCAATTCATCAAAAATGGGAAATGAACAAACCCTCGATATTAAATATTCTTTTGCCCAGTTTTTCTGCCTCGTTTCATGTGCCAAACAATCCCGAAACGCTCTTTTGTTGCCTCCAATGGATTCCTTGTAACACTTCAGTCAAGTTAAGCTTTTGAATCACCTAATCTGGTCTTAAAATGAGGGAGATATGATGTTTTGAAGATTTAAATAAAATCTGAAAATTTAAGGGATAAAAAATAACATTTCCTTAATTATTGAACACCAGAAAATCAGCAACGAAAGAATTTTCGTTTTAGCACCCAAAACGCATTTGGAAACTCCCGGACACAAACCATATATGCGTTTCAATCATAACACACGTTACAAACCTGCTCGCGCACTCAAAATAGTGAAAAGTGGTCATCTTTACCCGATATTGACCATGGTCAAATTCCAAATCCTTAACTTAACTAGTTTCTCAACCAGTGATCCACAACACACCCGAGCCCCTCGGGACCCCATTCAATCATACCAACAGGTCTTAAAATACGATACAAACTTAGTCAAAACTTCACATCACATTAAACAATGCTAAAACCACGAATCATACCCCAATTCAAGCTTAACGAAAGTAAGAAATTCTAACTTATACATTCGATGCCGAAATCTATCAAATCAAGTCCGATTGACCTCAAAATTTGCACACAAGTCATAAATGACATAACGTACCTATAAAAATTTTCAAAACTGGATTTTGATGTCGATATCAAAAAGTCAACTCCCCGGTCAAAGTTCTAAAGTTAAATTTCTACTTTAGACTTTCAAACCTAATTTAACTACGGACTTCCAAATAATTTTTCGAACACGCTTCTAAGTCCAATATTACCATACGTAGCTATTGGAATCATCAATACTTCGTTCTGATGTCACATTCACAAAAGTCAAACTTGGTCAACTCTTCAAACTTAAAGCTTCCTAGTTGCGAATCGATCTTCCAAATCAATTCTGAATAACCTGAAAACTAAAACTGACCGTAATGACCTGACTTGTCGATTTAAGAATTTATGCCCTATTCAGTGGCTTAAGGTCTCGAGAAGTTTCATAATATGTATTATGACCCGTGGGTGTGGTCGAGTTTGATTTTTGAAATTTGATTAAAAGAACAATTCTTATTTAGAAGCTTAAATAGAAAGAGTTGACCGGAGAGTTGACTTTTGAGAAAACAACCCCGGAATAGAATTTCGATAATGGCAATATCTTTGTATGATGATTTCGAACTTCAGCGTATGTTCGGATTTGGATTTGGAAGTCCGTAGGACAATTCGACACATTTTGGCGAAAGTTGGAAAATATAAGATTTTGGAAAAGTCCGACCGAAGGGTGAATTTTTGATAACGAGGTTGGATTTCGATTTTGGAAATGGGAATAGCTCCCTTACGTCAATTATGACTTGTGTGCAAAATTTGAAGTCATTCCGGATTGATTTGATACATTTCAGCGCAAAATATAGAAGTTGAAAGGTTTGAAAACTTATAATTCGATTCTATGCGCGATTCATAATTTTGGCATTTTTTGACGTGGTTTGAAGCCTCGACTAAGTTTCTATTGTATTCTGGGATATGTTGGTATAATTGGTTGAGGTCCCGGGGGCCTCAGGCGAGTTTCAGATGGTTAAACGGACCAAAATTATGCTTGAAGGAATTCTGGAATTGTTTCAGTCTTGGTACCATCGCAACTGCGATGGAAATGGTCGTAGATGCGCGACCGTAAAAGCGACAAAATGTTCACAGATGCGGCCTAGAGTGAGAAGGGCAAAGGTCGCAGGTGCGAAGTATTTTCTGCACCTGCGTGAGCGCAGAAGCGGAAGCTCTTCCACAGGTGCGAGGGCAGTGGTCACTGGGCATCGCAGAAGAAAGAATTTTCTCGCAAAAGCGAGCTTGTAGGTGCGACTAAAATGTCCGCAGGTGTGAATCTGGGCAAAAACATAAGGATTTAACTTGGTCATTTTTGGCATTTCATTTTGAAATTTTTGGAACTCGGATTTGGGCGATTCTGGAGGGATTCTTCACAAGCTTGATTGGGGTAAGTGTTCTATATCCTAAAGTGATTATATTTCATGAATCTATGATTATATTCATTGTTTAATTCAGATTTAAATGGAAGAAATCAAAAGTTTTACAAAATCATCCAAAAACGAAAATTTAAGATTTGGAGGTCGAATTGTTATTTGAATTCAATAAAATTGGTATGATTGAAATCGTATCGGAATGGGTGTTTGGATTTCATGAAACTTATGTCGGGTTCCGAGAGGCGGGTCCCACGTTGACTTTTGTTGACTTTTTAGAATAAATTTATAAGTCGACATATTATTATCCGGAATTATTTTCGACGAATTTTAATGGAGTTATGCAATTAGTTTTGATAGATTTGAGCTGTCCGGAGGTCAATTTAAGCAAGAAGGATATTTTAGAATATCGGCCTAACTTCAAAAAGGTAAGTGTCTTGCTTAACCTCGAGTGGGGGAATTTTCCCTTAGGCATTGAGTCTTATGTGCAATTTGTGTAATTGAAAACCATGTACGCGAGGTGACAAGTACATACTTGGTTTACATGTGCAAATTTTATTAAGTTAAAGTCTTGAGCATATTGAGTAGTAAATTGAATAATTATTGGCATATATTTAATCATCTACTTGTCGTGCCTAAATCCTTGTTGTTGACTCTGTTGTTATATGACAATGTGATGTGATTGTTATTTGATTATTTATAAAATTTCTTGAATTTGCTGGTTTGATAATTATTAGAATTTAATTTCATTTTGGATTTTCCCCTCTGCAAATAATTAATTAAATAAGCTTAATAAGAGGTGTTTATATAATTATTAAAAATTTATTATTTATGAAGATTTTGCTTTATGTTGAGTAATTTCTATCTCTATTGATTGATTTTGGATGTTGTACACATTGTGTGGAGCTTTTGGCTATTTGTTGTGAAATTAATTGACTTGGTTATAGCTTTGGAATTTGGTTGTGGCCATAGGGCAAATTGTGATATGAATTGATTTTTGTTATGTTGCTGTGATAATTTCCCGTATAAATTATTGTGTTGTGTGAGTTGTTATTTTGGGGAGATAAGGGTGGCATTTCACCATTGATATTATGTGGTTATAAAGGTGGCATTTCACTGTTGTTGTATTTGTTGGAATATTATTTGGGCGGAGCGATAAGGGTGGCTATTGATATTGTTTGGGTGGAGCGATAAGGGTGGCTATAGGAGTGATAAGGGTGGCAATAGGAGCGATAATGGTGGCTATTGTCAGGGACGATATGTGATGATGTGGGGTTGTGGTGTTGATAATTTTCATGTGATGTTATGATTTTCTTGTGTTTACTTTTATACCTTGTGCAATTTGTCTTGTTATTGGTCAATTGATAACAATATGATTTATGTTGAAATTGAGAGCCTGTGGCTATTGCCAGGTAGATTATAAATTGAAATGTGGGCACGAGGTGCCGTGAGTAAATAATGAGGATATTTGGCACGTGAATTGTTCGTGCAATTATGATATGAAATGTGGGCACGAGGTGCTGTGATGAAATGATAATTGGCACGTGAATTGTCCGTGCAGTTGTGATATGAAATGAGGGCACGGGGTGCCGGGGAAATATGATAATTTAATTATGGGCACGAGGTGCCGTGGAAATATGAAAATGGGCTGAGACTCGTATTTTATGATTATGAAATGAGGTGTCACATGATTACTTTTTAATTGAAATAATTATATTCAAAATATTTATTTGGAGGGAAATTATATTTGAAAAGATTTATTGAAAGAGTTATATTTGAAAAACAATTATTTGAGAAAACTACATTTGAAAGAGAGTTATTTGGAAGAATTATATGTGAAGGATATTTATTTGAAAAACTTGAATTAATTGGGCGTACATGTATTTATTAATTGTTGAGTGATATTTATGGTATTCTGGTTGTCTAGCTGCGCATACAACTGGTTGTTTTATCCTGCCCTTATTGCTATCTATTTTCTAGTATTTTATATATTATATTGCACAGGTTATTAGACTAGTGAGTATCTTGACTGTACGTCGTCTCTACTCCATTGACATTAGTCCTGATACTTAATGGGTACCGACCATGGTGTACTCATACTACACTTTTGTACATTGTTGTGCAGAGCCGGGTATTGGAGATATCAGGCTTGAGCAGAGTTAAAGCTGGATCGTAAGGATTCAAGGTAGAGCTGCTTGGTCGTCGCAGTCCCTTGGAGTCTTTTCATTTCATTGTACTGTTAATTTTTAATCAAACATTATTGCATATTCGGTCCTTGTGATCATTCCATGAATTCAGTTAGAGTTCGTGACCTAGTACTACCAGTCTTGGGAGGTTGTATATTCATATTTATTCCGCTGTTAGTTTTGGTTACTTATTAATTTAAAAACAAATGGCTTCAAAATGTAATAGAAATCGGCTTACCTAGTCTTAGAGACTAGGTGCCATCACGACGCCTGTGGTGGGATTTTGGACCGTGACAAGTTGGTATCAAAGCTCTAGGTTCATAGGTTCTACGAGTCACGAACGAGTCTAGTAGAGTCTTGCGGATCGGTACGGAGACGTCTGTACTTATCTTCGAGAGGCTACAGAACTGTTAGGAAATTTCCATTTCTTTCATTCCTGTTGTGCGGAATTTGTTGAATTTGGAATTTGAACCTTTGTATCTCCATTCTCTCACAGATGGTGAGGACACGTGCTACTGGGTTAGCTGAGCAAGCATCCGCACATACTGCTAGGGCTGCAAGAGGCCGGGGCCGAGGTAGAGGCCGAGGTAGAGAACGAGGAAGGGCACGTGCTGCGACTAGAGCACCTGTCAGAATAACAATTTAGGAGCCACTAGTAGCTCCAGTTGGGGGACGGGTACTAGAANAATAGTTGAGGAGCCACTGGTAGCTCCAGTTGGGGGACAGATACCAGAAGCACCTGTTGTTACCCCCGGACTTCAGGAGACCTTAGCACAGTTCCTGAGTATGTTTGGTACATTAACTCAGGCGGGATTGATCTCTGTTGCACCAAATATTTCGCAGATTAGGGGAGTATCTCAAACTCCTACCATAACTCCAGAGCAGCAGGTTCACGTTGGTCAGGTTTCGGGTATAGTACCGGTACAACCTGTTATTCCGATTTGGCCTGAGGTCAGGCCCGAGGCATCAGAAGAAGAACAAGAGAGGCTTGAAAGGTTTAAGAGGTATAGTCTACCTACTTTCAGTGGCACAACTACAGAGGATTCCCAAGAATTTATAAAAAGTTATTACCGTATTCTCCGTACCATGGGTATTGTGGAGGTGAGCGGAGTTGCCTTTACTACATTTCAACTATCAGGTGCAGCGTATCGGTGGTGGCAAATCTATGAAGAAGGTAGACCAGCCGATGCCACACCACCAACTTGGGCTCAATTTTCCGAAATGTTCTTGAAAGAGTTTGTTCCCCAGACTATCAGAGATGCGTGGCGCACAAAGTTTGAACAGTTTCGTCAGGGTACTATGACAGTGTCAGAATATGCTATCAGGTTCAGTGAGTTATCCCGTCATGCACCTATCTTAGTTCCTACAATCAGAGAACGGGTCCGCAGATTCATTTAGGGGCTCGATTATGATATTAAAATATGTATGGCTCTAGAGTTGCAAACTGATGCTCCATTTCAACAAGTAATGGAGATTACAAGGAAGATCGAGGGTGATTTAGGCGAGGAAAGGGAGTCTAAGTAGGCCAAAATGTCTCCAAGATCTGGAGAGTTCAGTGGATTTTACTCTTTAGCTAGAACCCATTATAGCGGAGGTTCGAGCAGCCGGTCAGTTCAGTCCGCAGATTAGATTATTCGGGGTGCTCCAGTTTATAGTGCACCACCGACACGAGATTCTTACAGTGGTTATTCCCGTTATCCGACACAGACTCAGTACGAGCAGTCGCGACCTCAGAGGGGTTGTTATGAGTGTGGTGATACTAAGCATATCATGAGAGATTATCCCAAACTTGAGAGGGGTGGATTTCATCAGAACACCACAACTACAAGCTTCATTCCAGTTGATACTCCACGTACACGGTCAGCTAGAGGTGGAGGACGGGCGGGTAGTGGACGCCTAAGAGGTGGAGACCCGACCCGACCCGTTGATATAATCGCTATGATTTGGCTGAGGCCAATACATCAGATGGTGTCATTACAGGTACGATTATTATTCTATTAAAAAAAGGATATTTCCTTAATTTGATCCGGTTATGAATATTGAGGCGAGTCCTCCTATTATACTCCACTTATGGGTGAGCTTCATAAATTTGTGACCCACTTATATGTTTATCCCTGTTGGGAGATTTGAAGGTGTGATCCTGTGTCTGTCATTTATTTTTGTACACTATTGAGGGCTATACGTCCAAAAGTAATTTTGTTTTTCATTACAGTGGATTTAATGTGTTTCAGAATAATTGATTCAAATATTTATGAATTATACGCCCTACCGGTATGTGGGTTCATTATGTGTTATGAAAATGGTTTATAAAATATATTGAAATGAAGAAAGAAAGGAAATTGAAATTTCAGTTGGCACAATGTGCAACATACATGTGATTCGGAGTTGAGGATGCGATCCTCGCATTTTTACATGATATGAAATATTTAAACCGGGCTGCAAGCCGCGGTGGAAGTTATGTAAGGACGATGTCCTTGTGGTGGAATATTTATGAGTTTAAAATTTTTTCCCTTTGTGAAATTTAATTATACAATAGTATTAATAGGGAATCATGCCTGTTAGGCTTATTTGATAATTCTTGTATATTTTCTGTGCATATTCAGCCATTTTGGTGCTTTAAACATTGAGTTTTAACCTATGAGATGAGTGACCAGGTGGCGTTAAATGTGACTCATTAATTTGAGTAAGCAATCATGAGGTCTTCATGCTTACATTCTGTTGTAAGTGTTGTAAAAATTCGAAATGAGGTGGTGGTTAATATGAGATTAATTGATGATGCTGAAATTAATTATGAACAACTTTTAAGACCAGAAATGTGGTGATGAGCATATATATGATGTGCTTCATGTCCTGATATCATTATAATAATGCAATGCTTGTAATATTGAGATTGGTGGTATTGATATATACCTTGTGGTATTGTGTTGGGTTGTGGATGTGTTGTTAGGAGTTCTTTTGGTGTTACTCTGGCAGGTGGATAGGCCCAATTACATGGTAAACTCTGCCGAAATGTCTGAAAAATTTGGAAGTTAGTAAAATTTGGAGGATTAAGATTTGCAAAGGAAGAGATAAGTTATGTTATGTGTTTGAGGGCGAATGATCCTAAGCGGGGGAGAATGTAACACCCCAGAAAAGTTTTGATGTACTTCAACACTATCAAGAAAATTGATGTGTGCGTAGGCACGAGTTGCTATAGCTAGTTGAGACTAATACCGTGCGTTGTGAAACATCAGACCTTATGAAATGTTGGAGTGTAAGAAATTGATCCTAAAGTTTACAAATATGGATAAAAGAAATAATCTCAAATGAGATGATATTGTCGGGCTTATCTCAAATGCGGTAACATGGAATCAACCGTGAGTATATGTGTAAAAGTAAAATCATCAATTTGGTAACCTCAGAATAATTCTTAGAACGTTCGAGGACGAACGTTTGTTTAAGAGGTGGAGAATGTAACGACCCGACTTGTCATTTTAAGAATTTACGCCTCGTTCAATGGTTTAAAGTTTCGAGAAGTTTCGTAATATGTATTATGACCTGTGGGTGTGGTCGAGTTTGATTTTCGAAATTTAATTAATAGAACAATTCTTATTTAGAAGCTTAAATGGAAAGAGTTGACTTTTGAGCAAACGACCCTGGAATAGAATTTCGATGATGGCAATAGCTTCGTATGATGATTTCGGACTTAGGTGTATGTTCGGATTTGGATTTGGAAGTTCGTAGGACATTTTGACACATTTTGGCAAAAGTGAGAAAATATAAGATTTTGGAAAAGTCCGACCGAAGGGTGAATTTTTGTTAACGAGGTCGGATTTCCATTTCGAAAATAGGAATAGCTCCCTTACATCAATTATGACTTGTGTGCAAAATTTGAAGTCATTCTGGATTGATTTGAGACGTTTCGGCGCAAAATGTAGAAGTTGAAAGATTTGAAAACTTATAATTCGATTTGATGCGCGATTCATAATTTCGGCATTGTTTGACGTGGTTTGAAGCCTCGACTAAGTTCGTATTGTATTTTGAGACATGTTGGTATAATTGGTTGAGGTCCCGTGGGCCTCGGGCGAGTTTCAGATGGTTAAACGGACCAAATTTATGCTTGAAGGAATTCTGGAATTGTTCCAGTTCTGGTACCATCGCACCTGCAATGGAAATGGTCGCAGGGGCGCGACCGCAAAAGCGACAAAATGGTCGCAGATGCGGCCTGGAGTGAGAAGGGCAAAGGTCGCAGGTGCGAAGCATTTTCCGCACCTGCGTGAGCGCAGAAGCGGAAGCTCTTCTGCAGGTGTGAGGGCAGTGGTCACTGGGCATCACAGAAGCGAGAATTTTCTCGCAAAAGCGAGCTCGCAAGTGCGAAACTGAACAGAAACATAAGGATTGAACTTGGTTATTTTTTGCATTTCATTTTGAAATTTTTGGAGCTCGGATTTGGGCGATTCTGGAGGGATTCTGTCACGCCCCAAACCTAAAGAGGCGTGGCCGGCACCCGGTACCATACTTGGCCCGAGCTCACCACTATGTAACTGTGAGCTCTAGAGGAGTAACCCTCAACCTAGGCCGATGAGGCTATATTCTGAATCATCTGAAAATATTGTCCCTCTCATCTGAGGGGTAAACATACACAAAAACTCATATATATTTAAATATATATATCTATATATAAATGTGCAGGCTGACGAGGCCGCCATGAACATCTACTGATATACAAACTATACAGGACTTGTCTATAAGTCTCTAGAGATAGCTGAACTGTATCATGGTCGGGACAAGGCCTCAACCTACCCATCAGACCTTTATATATAAAACGGACTCCAAGGTCTAAACCTAGTAACTCCGGGGAAGTGGAGCTTACCAACCAAGATGATATTTGGCTCTGTCTACTGGGAGTCAAATATGATTTGGAGATATACTTACCTGTTGATACTAACTCAACTCTCTCAATATAGTAAGTAAAATAAATGTCCGGCCCTATAAGGCTCAGAATGTGTAACTGCTCCACCGTAGTAGGCTCGCTCATAGGCGCTCGACCATACTAGGCTCTGTATCTCGGCCATTCTGGGCTCGCTCATAGGCACTCAGCCACAGTAGGCTTGGTATATAACTTACCATCTGATCAGAGGTTGCCCAATAGGGGCCTGTCCATCGATTATAGCTCGATGGTGGTGAAAATACTATAATACTGTATATATATATATAGAGACCCTCTGCTCTATTGACTGAATAAAGACAAAACTAAGCTGAATATAAAGTCCCGATAAGGGAGAATACTGTAACTTATGAGACTAGGATAGTGTATATAA
>AWOL01S0029509.1:13316-28833 GCA_000715115.1 Nicotiana otophora
ATTCAAATTCAAATCTCAACACATACACCCTGCTGGTAGAAAATAAACTCCCCACTCAACATTATAAAGAAGACACTTACGTAGATTACTACACAGGAGATAACCCACCTGCTTAGCCTCAAATTCGCATCTTGCTATACCCTTTCGCAGCCACAATTCCTATGTAATCCCTTAATCTTTATGAGTTTGAAATCATCAACACGACATGAAAATCTAATTCGCTCCATAATTAAATTGTATGATAGATCCTTCAACACACTTACAACTCGGACCGTACGTCACATCACAACGAAACTCAAGCACCCAATGGCACTCTTTACATTCCAAGGAAACACTTCTCGTCATATTTAAACCATCTTAACACATCCCACAATTACATCATACTTATCATATAGCCATTCAACCGTTCATTGAGCCACAAATTCCATTCATAGGGACACCACCGGATATATGAGTCCAATTGTACAAGTTACAACTGAAGCTACTGAGCCTAAGCTACGGTCTAAACCTGGCCTCAAGTCCTCCAGACTGGCCCATCACCAAAACACAAAATACACATTTCGAACCTCGTTCATGGAATCAAAAAATGGCGATGCACAGCTGATACTGAGCGCTCACATGCGCACACGAATACGTGGAACGAATTCAAAGAGTTATGTTTCAAGCTGAATTAATTTCGCACGATAAGGAAAGAAAGATAGAAAATTATCCTAAATGCCTTGTAGCCTTTCGAAGATAAGTATGGACGTCATCATACCGATCCGCAAGACTCTACTAGACATTTGCTCATGACTTGTAGTACCTATGGACCTAGAGCTGTGATACCAACTTGTCACGAACCAAAATCCAACTAGTCGTGATGGCACCTAACCCAACCCGCTAGGTAAGCCAGTTATCAACTATCAAATTCCAATGAAATTTAACAAGACAATTAAGTAAAAGAAAATATATAAATCTTATCACAAATCATGAGCTTCTAAGATTAGAATATACAAAGCTGGTATGAAATAAATACAACATCTGTTCGAAATGTACATAAACAGATCTTTATAAATCTAAGGCTACCATGAACAAGAGGCAGCTACAACCGGAACACGGGTACATCTTCAAATCCAGCTCCTGTCGGTCTCAGAAATGTCAGCAGCCAACATCTGCACGCAATGTGCAGAAGTTTAGTATGAGTACAACCGACCCCATGTATTCAATAAGTAACAAACCTAACCTTAGGTTGAAAGTAGTGACGAGCTGGAATAAAGGTCGGGTCCAACACCAATAGCCAACAACAGTCCATAATAACGTAAAGCAAGTAATAAAAGAAGTAACTGAGAGATAAAATGCTTAGCTTAATCATGATTTCTGAAAATAGTTCTGCCTTTCAAGTATATTAGTGAAAACCCAAATTGTTTACCGAAGTTGCCAAAAATATGAGTAAATTTGAAAACAGTAATTTTCCCAAAAATACTTTCAACAATAAATAAGATGTTTCATTTTCTTTCGAGATAGCTAGTGTAAAATACATCACTATGCCCATATGCCAATATGTGTGAGAATTCATGAATGACGTAATACCGTACAATATGAGGAATATACATCTCTATGTCTGTATGTCATGTGTGCATGTCAATGCAATGTATTTCAGAGATGAACTCATGTACTGACACTCTTAGAGTACTCAATCTCACTGTCTCATACTTTCAACTCATCATGCTCAATCAGTTAGTACTGTATATGGCCAATCCGGCCTAGGAAAGATCCATCCCGAAATATATACATCAACTGACCATCAGTCACTCAGTACTGAGCAGGGCCAATCTAGCCTGTGGGGAAGATCCATCCCCAGGTATAAATTCTTCGGACAAGATCCATGTCCAAGGAAGATCCATCCCTCAATATAAATCAATCGTGCTCACTGGGGGTGTGTTCAGACTCTGGAAGGGCTCCTTCAGCCCAAACGCTAAAATCCACACGGACAACTCACGTGTTATAGTATCAATATCTCAAAATCAGACCCTTGGCCTCACTCAGTCATCAACCTCTCTAGTCTCTTGGGCTCATAATGACATGAACTAGCCCACAATAATGATATGATGTATCAATAAATAATAACAGAAACTGAGATATGATATGCAATGAATGAATATGACTCGGTATGACATTGCAGTGTAAGCAAATAACTCAATAGCAGTAATCACCTCAGTGGGTCCCAACAACATAAGCATATAGCCTAGATATGGTTTCTAATATGAATCATAGCTCGATAACTCTAGTACGTAGAGATTTCATGATTCCAGATAAATTCAGGTAACTACATAGTACCACAGAAATAACGGAGTCACAGTTCACACGGTGCATGCCCACACGCCTGTCACCTAGCATGTGTGTCACCTCAACACCAATCACATAACACATATAGTCAGGGTTCATACCCTCAGCTCCAAGATTAGAAGAGTTACTTACCTCGACAAGACGAATCCAATGCCGGGCAAGCTAAACAATACTCCGAAAATTCTATTATGCACGTATCAACCCCCGAACGCCTTCATATCTCCTAAATTCCACGCCAAATGATATGAAACTAGTCAAACAACGTGCAAATTCATCAAAATATACTCCAATGCTTGCAATTTAACAATTTATAAAAATTCCTAACTCCGCTCGAAAAATCGACAGTAGGGCCCACATCTCGGAATCTGACGAAACTCACATAATCCGACAACCCATCCAATTACGAGTTCAACCATGCTAATTTCACTTAAATCCGATTTCGAATCGGTATTCAAAACTCAAAAATTTATTTTATGAAATTATAGAACTTTCCTTCGATTTCTCTTGAAGATTCGATAATAATACACCAAAAATGAAGATTACTTCATGAAATATAATCACAAGGGAGTCAAAAACACTTACCCCAAGTTGTGTGAAAAATTTTCTCTCCAAAATCGCCCAAACCGAGCTCCAAAATCCGAAAATGGATAAAAATGTGGAACCCTCGAATATAAGGCATTCTGCTCAGTGTTTCCGCATTTGCGGACACTAGGTCGCATCTGCCACCATCGCTTCTGTGTAACAAGCTAGCATCTGCGAGACAGCCTTGGCCAGCAGTGATCGCTTCTGCGATGTCCAAGACCGTTTCTGCGGTCGCGCTTCTGCGCAGGTTCCTTCGCATATGCGGTTTCACTACAAAAAAACGTTGAATTTGCGGAGGTTTTATTTGTATATTACGGCGTTCAGAAACCTCCGCAATATACTTTTACGGCGGTTTCCAAAACCCCCACAATAATGTTCGCCGAAACCAATTTGGAGGGTTTTTTTGACAGACCGCCGTTATCATATAGCGGCGGGTATTGGACGGCAGTATAACCTCCGCAATTTGGTAGTTTGGCTGTCACTTATTAAAAAAATAGCGGAGGTCTAAACCCCCGCAATTTGTTTACTTAACCTCCACAAATTTTATAACACAATATTATTATAGGTTAAATAGTGGCAGTTATAACCTCCGCTATTCATTGAATTTTTTTTCTGCAATGTTATTCCATAACTGTTCCAATTTCAATTATATTAATATAGTGAAGCATCAACAAATTATATAAATTGCTTACTGGAATCAAGTAACTTCAATATATTAATAGATCACAAAATACATTAAAGTAAATTATCATTAGTCTCAAAAATTTGCTTTAGACACAACTACTCCGACCATTAAACACAAAAAATCAATATTATAAGTCTTAAAACTAACTTTAAATAGAACATTCACTCCAACCATTATGGACAAAAGATCTACTATGACCATTCAATCGAGTACGATATTTAATTATCTAATATATTTACAAGCAACTTCAATGGTTGTCGTTAGGATTACTTCCACCGGATGATCTTCTTATATCCATGGGTGAAATGGATCCGCTAGCCGCATCACTTGGCTACAAAACAATCAAAATAAAATATAATTAACAAAAAGTACCTCAACAATATCCTAACTAATAATCACTTAGCTTTAGTCAAGTATCAGTAACTAATAAAAACAACTTCTTATTCTCAAATAAGCATGAGAACAAATGGAAAACATTCAGTTCTTGGTATTACAAAAAAGTGCGTAGTCAATTGGTTCAAAAGCAGAACTGAAAATAAATATGTAGAGTTAAAATTTCAACATATGTAGAGTGAAANTTCATGAAATATAATCACAAGGGAGTCAAAAACACTTACCCCAAGTTGTGTAAAAAATTTCCTCTCCAAAATCGCCCAAACCGAGCTCCAAAATCCGAAAATGGATAAAATTGTGGAACCCTCGAATATAAGGCAATCTGCTTAGTGTTTCCGCATTTGCGGACACTAGGTCGCATCTGCCACCATCGCTTCTGTGTAACAAGCTCGCATCTGCGAGATAGCCTTGGCCAGCAGTGATCGCTTCTGCGATGTCCAAGACCGTTTCTGCGATCGCGCTTCTGCGCAGATTCCTTCGCATATGTGGTTTCACTACAAAAAAATATTGCATTTGCGGAGGTTTTATTTGCATATTACGGCGGTCAGAAACCTCCGCAATATACTTTTACGGAGGTTTCCAAAACTCCCGCAATAATGTTCGCCGAAACCAATTTGGAGGGTTTTTTGACAGACCGCCGTTATCATATAGCGGCGGGTATTTGACGGCAGCATAACCTCCGCAATTTGGTAGTTTGGCTGTCACTTATTAAAAAAATAGCGGAGGTCTAAACCCCCGCAATTTGTTTACTTAACCTCCACAAATTTTATAACAAAATATTATTATAGGTTAAATAGTGGCAGTTATAACCTCCGCTATTCATTGAATTTTTTTTTCTGCAACGTTATTCCATAACTGTTCCAATTTCAATTATTTTAATATAGTAAAGCATCAACAAATTATATAAATTGCTTACTGGAATCAAGTAACATCAATATATTAATAGATCACAAAATACATTAAAGTAAATTATCATTAGTCTCAAAAATTTGCTTTAAACACAACTACTCCGACCATTAAACACAAAAAATCAATATTATAAGTTTTAAAACTAACTTTAAACAGAACACCCACTCCAACCATTATGGACAAAAGATCTACTATGACCATTCAATCGAGTACGGTACTTAATTATCTAATATATTTACAAGCAACTTCAATGGTTGTCGTTAGGATTACTTCCACCGGATGATCTTCTTATATTCATGGGTGAAATGGATCCGCTAGCCGCATCACTTGGTTACAAAACAATCAAAATAAAATATAATTAACAAAAAGTACCTCAACAATATCCTAACGAATAATCACTTAGCTTTAGTCAAGTATCAGTAACTAATAAAAACAACTTCTTATTCTCAAATAAGCATGAGAACAAATGGAAAACATTCAGTTCTTGGTATTACAAAAAAGTGCGTAGTCAATTGGTTCAAAAGCAGAACTGAAAATAAATATGTAGAGTTAAAATTTCAACATATGTAGAGTGAAAGTTTTTGGCCATTTGCTGTATAGTATGATCTGTGTCTATTCTATATTTCCACTGTGAAAGAATGACAATTTTATTCTTAAGTTTTTTCATTTCTGAGAATACATTTCCTGTTTATATCACAAACTGTGATTATGTACGTGAATGAAAAATTCCATACAAGTTGGGAGAGGGTATTGTAACTCTTCTGAGTTCTCCTTACCTCAAAAAGGACAATATTGAAACGAAAATGGTGAAATGATGCGAATTCAAATCAAGTTTTACATGATACAGAAGTGAGAAATTAGTTAACAGTAACTTTGCCAACCATTCCAGCTCCCTGGTGAGGTGCACAGTAGAAACTGTAAGTTCCTTTCTCACTCAAAGTGACAGAGTAAGTCTCCCCTGGTCCATTCAGATATTCCTCTTCAGGCATGGAAATCTTACTTGCATCAACACCAGTTGGGATTTCATCTTCATCAAATACAACGTTGTGAGGGAACCCGACATTAGAAAGACTAACCCCTATGATTAACATTTTGTTCAGACATTGCCTATTCTAAAGGTCTGTTACCAAATACAGGAAAAAGATTATCTCACATCCTTCCATTAGAAAGATAATGCAAAATGCTAGATTCAACCAGACACATTCTACTTGTACCACATTACACATTTCTGCTAAGTTGCTAACAACTTGTAATTATCAATGATGCCATAATATAGCCCAAGAAATGGCAATTCTCTCCACAGTAAACAACCAAATTTCCAAAAATCCAACAAAGAATGTCTTGATGTTGTGAAGCATAATTCAGGGGAGTGTTAAACTCCAGGTAACTCCAGGATAAAAAAGAACTAAAACCCGCAATTTACATACATTTTCCAAACAAACCCGCAATTTACATACATTTGTTAGTATTTTCTGTGGAAGATTTCTTCCACGGAAGAGAAGGCATGAAGATGAAGTCAAATTGCCAAAGCAACATACTATAGGAAACTGCAAATGTGATATATGTTAATAATGTTATGAACGATCACCACTAAAATAACTGCAATACATACGTAATTACTTGTTAACCAAATCCCATAAACTGATAATATCAGTCTAATATATTCCTCATCACTCGACAAATAAAATAGAAAATATGTTATTGATTCATTAGCCTTTTGAAAGAAAGCATAATTGATGTTCATGCAACCTAATTTATTTTCTGCGCATTTTATATTACAAACCTAGAAAGAAAAAAAATTATTATTCAACACTACGAAGAAAACTAAAAATCTGTTGGTACCTTAAGATTGATTCAAACACCATGTAGAGAAGAAAGAGGAATAGTATCTAGTGACAATTGCGTCTTCTCTGAAGGTCCTCAGGAGTTTTAAAATACACATGCAAGAGGAAATATTTCAATTAAGTAGACCCAAAATGGCAGAAATTAACCTACAAAAATACTGAAAAGGCTAAATTTTACAACCTAAAATACCTAATACAGAAGGAGAAAGAAGACTTACATCTCGAATTCAAAAGAGAGTGTTATATCCTTCTTCAAATTACACCGATTCAATAAAAATTTCTGTTACTCTCAGTAGAGAATCGAAAACAGAAAAGCCACAAATTAGAAAAAAAATTAGTTAAGTTAAAACACAAATTAACAGAGGAAATAAACCTAAAACCCACATGCAAGAAGAAAGAAACACAGAAAAGCAAAATCAAAGAATGGGGAAGAGGAATTATTATAGATCTGAATCCACAATCAAACTCAGCGTTGTGAATCTCTTTCATAGAATGGGGAAGAAAGCAAAAATTTGCATTAGTGACGGTCCAAGCGTGAACCCAAGTTGGGAAAGCTATTCCTCAATTTTGAAAGCTGAAAATCTGAAAAGTCCTACGGTCCAAATGGAAGTGAGGGAGGGGTCTGGGAAAAACATAGGGAAAAATTGGGGTTAGTGCGCGCTTTTTTTTTAAAAGGTTGGCGGAGGTTATTGACCGCCGCAAATATAATATATTTGTGGGGTTGTATAAACCCCCGCAATTAAACCTCCGCAAACTCACTGATTTTGTAGTGTTCCTTCCGCTTCTGCGATCAGTGTCACCGCTTCTGCGTGCAAAATTCCGCATATGCGGCTCCTGCCCAGTTCGTTTCTGCGAAGGGCTGCTCACTTCTGTGGGCTGCACTTGCGGTTCCTCATGCGCAGGTGCAAAGACACCAGCACCTAAAAAATTCCAGCATTTCCTTAAGTTCGAATTTAATCCGTTAATCATCTAAAATTCACCCGAGGCCCCCGGGACCTCAACCAAATATACCAGTAAGTCCTAAAATATTATAAGAACTTAGTCGATGCCTCAAATCACATCAAACAACATTAAAACCACGAATCATACCCCAATTCCAGCTTAATAAAACTAAGAATTTTCAACTTCTACATTCGATGCCGAAACCTATCAAATCAAGTACGATTGTCCTTAAATTTTGCACACAAATCATAAACGATATAACGGACCTATTCAAATTTCCAGAATCAGATTCTGACCCCGATATCAAAAAGTCAACTCCCCAGTCAAACTTCCAAACTTAAATCTTCCCTTTTAGCCAATTCAAGCTTAATTTAATTACGGACTTCTAAATAATTTTTCGGACATGCTCCTAAGTCCAAGATCATCATACGGAGCTATTGGAATTATCAAAACTCTATTTCGGAATCGTTTAAACATAGTGGACATCCGGTCAACTATTTCAACTTAAGCTTTCATCTTGGAGACTAAGTGTCTCAATTTATTTCAAAACCTCACCGGACCCGAACCAATTACCCCGGCAAGTCATACAACAACTATAAAATATAAATTGAGCAATAAATTGGGGAACGGAACTGTAATACCCAAAATGCCCGGCCGGGTCATTACACTAGCGGACATTATTTCTCTAAGAATAAGTGAGTTTCACGACGAGTCCAGCTCGTAGTGACCCTAAGACTGTGTTATGGCGAACTGGGAATGCCTTCCAAGTGTATAGTCTTATAAAAGTAGTAATGCCATATTCCTTCTTCAGTTATCGTGAAATTTCTTAGGGCTCTTATCTTTGAAGACTGCCTCCTCGTTCTTCGTTCATTCCCGTTTGATTGAGAAAGAACTTCTTTCGAGTGTTCGATCGGGCTTGCTTAGGCCGAGTAAGCAACTGAAGAAATTTCGTATACAGGTTTTCAGTATTAGAAAGGTCTGGGTGATTGTAGTATATTCTGGCCTGTAGTTCGCTTCACCTAAGGTAGTGGAGTGAGCCATTAGCTCAGATTCCGCATCTAAATTATTAGCTCAGCTAAGAAATCAAGCACCCATCCCGATAAGAGCATCAAATACAAATCATGTCCGAGACGGGAGAAATAGCATAGTAGTAAAAAAAAGCGCATAAACCCATTCCTTCGAAAATGACGCCATAGCCAACGCTCTATCTAAAAACCATTCTCTCTTTCAGGCCGGTAAGGGGAACCTTCCGCATGAAAGCGAAAGGAAGCGACCGATCAAGAAATGCAAAGAGAAGGTGAATGGTTAGTGATTACGGCATAGGACATAGAAAGTTCCTTCTCTCTCTTTTGAATCCCAGGGATTGCCTCACGGAAGAGGCTTATCCCTAAAAAATCCATCTCGATTGGTATCATTAAAATGCGAATATAGGCGTGATTGAAGCATAAAAGTGAAATAATAATAATAATAATAATAATAATAATAATAATAATAATAATAATAATAATAATAATAATAATAGGTTTTTGTTCGTTGACGGTCATCTTACCTGTGTCCTACGCTACGCTCTCAACTGGATCAATCGTTTTGTCCTGATTTATTGAACATGTGCCCAGTGGAACATGTTTTATGGAATTTCAGTCTTTATGTAATATTTCTTTTCTTACTGATTGAATTCAGGTAGAGAGGCGAATATTCGATCAAAACCCTTAGTCCGATAGGGGGATAATATACATTCAATCCGGATAAGACACTGAGATGAAAGACAAATCAAGCAAGAAAGGCAGAAAGGGGGAAGCTTTCTCGAGTGATAGTTCTTTTTTGGGTTAGTCTGACTGTCCTCATTCTAGTTGGTAGGCGTGCGAGTAAGAGGGTAGTTGGAGAAATTATATGAAATGAATGGGACTTCAACTTCGACAATCATATCCTCCCTCCAACAAATAAGGTGGAGTGGGCAAGGCAGAGAAGACAGGAAAACACAAGCTCAAACTTCAGCATTTTCGTTACCTGCGGAAGTAAAGAAAGCATTTCCAGTAAATAAGAACTAGAATTTCCAGTGAATAAGAACTAGAAAAGGTTTAAATAAGGGCGTGTCTAGCGTCTTTCTCTCTCTCTCTTATTAGAAGAAGGAAGGGGTGCGACCCCACTCAGCTCGAAGATGTAGCTCTTTCAACTAATCCATACTTTTCCTTTCCTTCTTCCCGCTACTGTAAAAATGTTGAATTTCGTTTTTTACACTGGCACAGATGATTTTCCCTAAGGCACCGATGTACCAACGCCTTTGTATGTATATCACCCGAATCTCTTGATTCACATCGTCGAGTATTTGCACTTTAGATCTCATGACTCGACATGTAGACGATGATACTGTCACCTTTGCTGACGTGATCTTTTCTTCATCACTTGTGATGGTGGTGGAGAGGTCGGTGCTTGTGTTCTAGCTCTGGGGGTGGGTCTTCCCTTTATCAATTATGACGTACTCAGCTAGGTTGCCATCTAGGTCTCGGTCGGGGGCGACTTCCAAATTATGGTCTCATTCTTCCCTTCCCTTGATTCACGATCCTTGCAGCTTAATTAATCCCCCATGTGTCGGGACCTCAACCGTGGTGGTGCTCTTCTACAGCTTCTTCTACATAAGCTCCGTAACTTCTGGAATTGAAAAAGGCAGTTTTTCCAAGCCCGAACAAGATCAAAAGAACGAATCGCTTTCTACAATAACAAAATAGTTATCTACTAGCCATGTTTTCTTTCTATGATAATGTCGTGGCGTAGGACTTCAGGAATTTTGGAAGTTGAACATGCTCAAAAGATGCCTAAAGCTTTTAACTTTGATCATTAGACGCCGAGTGAGACGGTTCCTCCTTAATAAAACTAAAGTTCCACTACAACCAAGGAAAGAGATAGATCACATCTTGGCCAAATGCCAATCCTCCTAGTTTAAAAGAGAAAAAGAGTGGAGATGTCACCCTCTTGACTTGATATGTCAAGAAGACTACAACCGATAGTGGATCGCCTTTTGCTTAAAAAGGCCTGCCCATCTCATATATATGATAAAGGAAGCAGACTAGTTTTAGCTATTTTTGCTTTTTCTTTTATTTTTTTTATGGGGGTCTAATATGAGATGTATAGCGTGCTCATACTTATCCATTAGGATGTTCCCCCCTTCAATAGCTCCGCTAGGATACTAACTTGGTTACCTAGCATTGAATTAGGTAGGACACTCGTCCTACTTCATAGATAGAAAAAGAACTAGTAAGTCCATTATTTGTGGTACCCCTAAGAGACCTTTTTCCTTTCCTTGTATTGTATTAAATAAAAGCTAAAGCACTTTCTTTTAAGAATGTATCTGGTTCCATCTTTCTTTCGTTAGTTAAGCCACCTTTTTCTAAAAAGGATTGTAGTAATTCTGGTTTGACACTATTTGGAATGGCTCTCTCATATTGAGAAATTCTGTCTAGTGGCATTCGATCACAGAATCCATTGACAGCTGCATAAATGACTAGAATTTGTTTTTCAATTGGCAGTGGTGCATATTGTGGTTGTTTCGGTACTTCTGTCAGCCTTACACCTCTATTGAGTAATGCCTGAGTCGCAACATCAAGGTCTGAGCCAAATTGAGCAAGGGTGGCCACTTCGCGATATTGTGCCAATTCCAGTTTTGAACTACCGCAGACTTGTTTTATAGTTTTCAACTAAGCGGCAAACCCGACGCGACTGACAGATAAGCCGACATTAATGGCAGGTCTAATTCCGTGATAAAAGAGCTCTGTTTCCAAACAGATTTGTCCATTAGTAATGGGGATCACATTGGTGAGAATATAGGCCGATACGTCTCCAGCTTGTGTTTCAATGACGAGTAAGGCGGTCAAGCTACATGCGCATGTCTGGTCCGATCATTTAGCCACTCTTTTTAAGAGACGTGAATGTAAATAGAAAATATCCCCTGGGAAAACCTCACGGCCTGGTGGTCGGCATAATAATAATAACATTTGTCGATATGCTACCGCCTGTTTACTCAGATCATCATAGATTATTAATGCATGCATTCCATTATCGTGAAAATATTCCCCCATGGCACACCTAGAATATGGAGCCAAAAATTGTAGAGGAGTAGGATGTGAAGCGGTGGTTGCTACAAGAATAGAATATTCCAAAGCATTCGCTTCTGCAAGAATTTGAACTAATTGTGCCATAGTTGAGCGTTGTTGTCCAATCGCTACATAGACACAATACAATGTCTCGCTCTCAGAGGTGGCCCTTGAGTTCAATTGCTTGTGGTTTAATATGGCATCGATAGCAATAGCAGTTTTTTCAGTTTGTCGGTCCCCGATTATAAGTTTTCATTGTAGAGACTAACTTAGTGGGAACTTTATTAAGTAAGTATGTTGCTGCTTACAAAGCATATCCCTTTAAATTTATTGGAAGATCAGTGAACCCCATCATAGATCTCACCATATCTAATAAGGTTCGATTTCTCCTTTCAGACACATCATTGTGTTGTGGTGTTCTTGGAGGTGTCCATTGTGACAAAATCCCATTCTCTTTGAGATACCTAGTAAACTCTTTACTAAGATATTGTCCACCCCTATCAGACCTTAGTATTTGATACTTTTACTAATCTGTTTCTCAACTTCACTACGGAACCTTTTAAACATTTCAAAAGATTCATATTTATGTTTCATAAGATACACAAATTCATATCTTGACATATCATCAGTGAAGGTGATGAAGTAAGAATATCCACCTCTAGCTTGAATTTTCATGGGCCCACAAACATCTCTATGAATTAGTCCCAATGATTGCATATGCTCTTTCTCCACTTCCAGTAAATGGAGATTTGGTCATTTTTCCTTTGAGACAAGATTCGCAAGTTGGATATGATTCAAAATCATACTTATCAAGATATATTTTCTTGTACAACTTGTTAATTCGTTTCTCTCCAATATGACCAAGCCTACAATGCCAAAGGTATGTATGATTTACTTGATCATCTCTTTTCCTCTTAAGACTAGAAACATGCATAATCGAATTAGCATTCACATTAGGTAAGACATAAACATCATGTTGGAGATAGCCATTCACATATAAATTATCACCATAATAAATAGAGCAAATATTATTGCCTATGTTAATGCGAAACCCACGCTTGTCTAACATAAAAGCTGAAATTATGTTCGAAACAAATTTAGGAATATAATAACAATCATCTAGCATAAGTACTTTCCCCGAAGGCATTATTAAAGAAATTGATGATACAGCTATTGCTGCAACCTTTTTACCATTTCCAACTTGTAGATTAACTTCTCCTTTCCTCAGCCTCCTACTTATCTCGAACCCTTGCAACATATTGCAGATGTTATAACTATTGTCAGTATCTAATACCCTCAATGAAGAATTAGTAGTAACTAAAGAAACCTTGAAAACATTTTTCATTAATGTTTTACCTTGTTTCTTATCTTTTAGAGTTTGAAAGATACTCCTTCCAGTTTCTCTTCCAATGTCCATTCTTCTTACAGTGAAAACATTCAACATCATATACTGACAACAAAATCAAATCTTCAGAAAGCTCTTTATCAAGCTTGTACCCCAACTTCTCAAGTTCTTCGGTAAGATCAATCATATGATTGAGATGGGGTCCAACTGAAGAATTTTCAATGTCCAACTGTGCATCAACCATCTTCTTAAGATGTTCAATGATTTCATTTGGAACTATATTCTGATGTTTCCTCTGGAGTTCAAAACTCATAGAAGCGAGAATGATGCATTTAATAGTAAGGCATTCTTCCAAGTATTTCTGATAAACCTTAGTGCCTTCAACATCATTCTATGGTGGGACTATCTTTACAAGCTTATTGATCACATCAATGAGCTTTTCATGCATGAGAATAATTCTCAAATTTCTATACCAGTTATCAAAGTTTGGTCTTACCAAATTGTCGGTCTCAAGTATTTCACGCAGTGATTAACAGACATATTGAGAAATCTAAAATATAGAAAATAAAAGGCAACAATAAAAGAACATATTTACATATATCATAAAGACATGAACTTTTATCTAAATGATATTTTCACTAATTATTTTAAACTATTTACCTTCATTATAGTTTAAGAAATTTTTATTTTTGTTAGTAGAGTAAAGGAATCCTTCAACAATATGTATGAGCCCCTTGGAAGTCAAGTCGTTTCTCACATATATTTTAAAAGTAGGTACTCTTACCAATTGTATCTCCATATAATTTCCTTAAGTAGCTCTATGCCAAATAGTCCCCTGGTAGTCAGGCCAATCATATTGGCATAGTTGAGTTCAACCATCATGATAACAAAAGATTTATTAAATTTTATACTCCCCGGGTAGTCCAAGCGTCTAATGTAAAATTGAATAATTCTTTCAATCCATGCATCTAATGCAATAAATAATTTTAACATATTCTCGAACTATAAGTCTCCTGGTAGTCAGGTCGCTCCTTATAAACAAGAAATAGATAAAATTATTTATTTTGATGGATAGCTTTACAATAAAATATCTTACATTTTATTATTTAAGAACTCAAATTTTAGTAGGGGGAATTGTTATTAAAACAACTTTTAATAACATGATGATCAAATCTTTTATAGCACATGAATTTAGTTCAAGTTGTTTACATGCTTAGTCCTAAATTAATGTACATCACATGTAATAAATAATTCAAAATTATGTAACAAACAAGCACGTGACACAAAAACAAAATTCAACATTCTTATAACATGTTTATCTTATATATCACATATATCAAATAAAAATAATTCATGCCAGAATATTATTATTAATTAACATCTCATGAACTAATAACAATTAAAAATAACAATAAAATCCAATAACCTATTATAGATACCCGTCGTATTTAATACAAAATTTCAAATTCAAGTTACGAACTATCTCAAGTGTTTAACTTATATGAATACATATTTTATTCACAATAAAATAATGTCAATTCATATGCATTCAAATGATTTGACGATTGCACAAGACACAAGTATTATGGTTTAAACTCTTCAAATATAATCTTAAAATTTTCGTAAATAAATTTTAGACATGAGAAACCATCGATTTGATACCACTGAAGGATTGCACATAGATGTTCGTAACATGCAGCGGAAGACAATAGCAATCCTAGGCCGATCTTTTCGTATTTAAAATTTATTTACATGTCAAAGATCGAATCTAAGACGTACCTGGTGAAGAGAGTCTCATTTCAAAATTTCTTCAATAGTGCGATAACTATATGCGTATCCACACCGAGACCGATCATTGCTATCAACTCTTTGATCAATGAAACCCGTGAATAAATTAAATGAAATATTGTGCTAAAATCTTTCTCAAAAATCTCAACTTAACGGTAGAAGAACAAAAAATACTTTTTCTTGTAATTGTATTTTCTCTCTTGGCTTTGTATTGCATTCTCACTTTCACAAAGTGATTTTTTTTCTCAAGAATTTCTCAGGCAAATTTTCTCCATCACCCTTTATATAGCATCACCTATAAACTCTTTTCCTATTTGGTTGAGGTAATGATTTACTTAGGGGTGAAAGTTTATTCCAAAAATAAACTTCATGGAATATTTTATATGGAAATTCGAAATTCTATCTAATTAGCATCGTGACTGCCGATTTCAAGTCCAATTCCAATTGGAATACAAGTATCAATTAATATATTATATTAAAAAATACCAATCCCATTCTTAATGGGTTTGAATCAACCTCACATCCTTCCTTAGACTTATTGGCAATCCAATCCTAAATTGGTTTTTCCAAATAAGTCTTCATCATTAATATATTATATACATCCTATATATATAAA
>AWOL01S0029519.1:0-13616 GCA_000715115.1 Nicotiana otophora
CTATATGTCCTGTAGCCTCCTGTTTATAAGTTTAGTACACAACACACCCATAAACAAGACTCTACTGGATACGGTATGTAGATAACCCTAGGACAGAACTGCTCTGATACCAGTTTTGTCACGACCCAAACCGATGGGCCGCGACGGGTGCCCGAGTCCTACCTGTCGAACACCCATAAGCATTCATCTAAGATATAAACTTGAATAACATCTATTGAATTACGAGAATAACATACATGAAGGAAACCTGCCCAAAAGGCATATGTACATATACATGCCAAATACGTAGGGCGAGCTGACAAGGCTGCTACAAACAACTATATGCCCAAACCTGGAAGCCGACAAGGCCACATACTATCCAACTATACATACTGTCTATAGAACTCTATTAGAATATACAACTGTACAAGGACGAGACTGGGCCACGTTATACCTATATATGTATACAAGCATATCGTACCAAAATCAAAAGCAGCTCCGGAAAAGATGGAGCATGCCAACTCTCGTTGATCAAGGATCCTAAGAAGGGGGACCGTCAGCTTGCCTACCTGCACTTGCAGGCATGAAATGTAGTGTCCCCAGGCAAATAGGGACGTCATTACGAATAATGAACTGAGTATGTAAGACATAAAAATCAGTACACAAAAGACATAGATGAAACATGGAATAAAGAATTCCGCATGTAAGTCTAAATGACATGTCAGTCCTGAAACATTTATAATGTCATGCACGCGCGTATAATTGTCGTGTCATGTTTAGGTATAGGTGTACATTACGTCATCAAGACTCTGTGGGCATCCCATTATATCATCTCGGCGAGTGTGGGTAAAATCATCAACATGTACAGGCTGATCAGGTGGTGGTACGTATATAATGCCATAACCTTTTTCCATATCCCATATACATACAAAATATGTGTATATAACACCATCTGGTCATGGGATGTACATGTATAAATGCATGAAATGCATAAGAAATACATCAATAAGATTTTCTCAGAATGTCATAAAAATAATATGCCTGTAGGATAAATTTTATCAAATACGTATTTTTCTGAGACCCATGAACAGAAGATATAATAATAATTCACATGGGGAATCAAGAATATAGACACCCCTAATATGTTTATAAATAGAGTCATTTATGGAAATTGTGCATTTGCTCGTTTCGTTCGTATCTTATAGATCATGCCAAAAGAAAGAAGGGATAACCTTAACATACCTGTACCGATTCTCGTAGAATTTGCAATTCATGCTTTACAAAATCAATCAACCAACGTTATCAATTCTTGGTACTGATTTGTTTTTCTCTTTAAAGAGCTCACGATCAGCCACTCTTCTATAAGAGTTTCAATTAGATTTGTAAGACACGTGAATTTACATTGCCAAAAATGTGGAGTAAGTTGATAGTCTTATTAATTATATAAATCTTTTGGGTGTGGCCCACTTGTTGGATGACTAAGCCTTCCTAATCCCTCCACGTATGCCATCTATGCAAGACATAATGAGTCACTTACAATGGGATTGGGGTACTGCCACATAACTCCTTAGTTGGGGGGTTTAACTAATATCCAATAATTCCTTAATTATTTAGGTAATATCCCATTACTCAATAATTAATCAATTACCTACATAATTAAGAATTATCCCCAATTACTTAAAATACTACTTTTTTTAACATACTTTATGCACCCTACTTACCGTGTTTATGGGGTACCTTGTATAGCACTAGTCCATAAATACCGGCTATTATGGCTCGTATCATATTGTATCCCAAATCAACAACCTTTAACAAAACTTATTTTCTTTGATTTGTTTCCACTTTATCCTTCATGGCACTTACTTATCGCTTGTTATAAATAGCATAAATGCTTATAACCTCAAGATAATCGTATCCCCGAGTCTACGTCGATTAAATGAAGACGAAACTTTAACGTACGAAAATGAGAGATGTAACAATAACATCAAACTAAAGGAGATCCAGTTATCCTCATTAGTGTCAAACGATCGACAAAACAGAACTGTGAATGTAATGTCGACTCATAGTGGCTAACTTGTGACATGAAAGTCTAAATCTGATTTAGGAATAATATAAGCATCAACACATGATAATTAAGCTTATGTAATCTTAAATGAATCTATTAGTATCATATGGGGCTTAGCTATACATAAAACATCAAAGGAACGGAACAAACGAAAGTGTAGATGGCATAGGACAATGTGGGATTTGCACTTTTGCTCTTGTTGTGTTTTGAAGTTCCAACATAAACTATTTCCTTCCACAATTCACATGTGAAATTAAATAATATACAAGGATACAATACATGATGATATTTCCCTTGAACAAACCTAAAAGATCTAGAAGAAAGGCTAGAACATAGTTAAACTAAAGCTTGCCAAAAACAAAATGAAAACCCTACATACCTCTTGTGTTCTTGCTTGCAAACCTTGTTCCCTTTTATACAAACCTTACTTATGCTTGTATAAGTAAAATATAAAGGTGAAAAGCTTTCTTAACCATGAATCGCTTTCCAAAAAATGAGTTGTAACAAGAAAGGGGGTTGGCAAAGTCTTACCTATGTCGTAAGTATCGCGTTTATGTGTTCACATCATGATTTTGATTTGCGGATGATGGAATTGCTTCAAAACCCTAAGAATGTATTTAGGATGTATATAGAGATTTTTTAGGTCTGATTTGGGTCGAAGTGAGCCTTAGAGACGAAGGCTACAACTTTATATATCAAGATAAACTTCAACCACACTTGTGGATCCCAAAGGGAGCTGCTTGTGCAATTTTGTGAAAAAGCGAGTATCTGTATGCTCCGATGTGAAAAACTTCGATGAATAGTTTGATGCATTGTAAACTAGACTTGTATATCTTTAATTTGGTTGTTGGATCACCTTGTAAATCCAATTACATTAAGATAAAATCTCACTAACATTAGACATAATTTTTATGTAAATTTATCAACGTAACTTGCGACAACGTTTGTCGACTTTTGTTTCCTAACTCGTTTGACTTACAATTATAACACATGGCTATAATATGACTAAAATACCTAATAATATCACCTCCTTATAATGTTAATCATCCTAGTATCACCCCCAAAGTACAGGTTATAGCATTTCCATCTCGGCGTTTCGATGAAACTTATGTTTTTTGATTATTTTAGCTTCTAATCCTTCAAACCCTCTTGCTACTTACAGTTCATGATCTTAAATATTTGCAACCTCAAAAGTAATATGATTAACCTACACTAGCATTCACGATGAACAAACACCCCAAGGCTTTGCGAATGCATCCTTATCTTCATGAACGCGAAGAGCAAAAAGCAACCTGCCAGCGAAGACTCTATGCGATTGCTGCACATTCTTTGATATCGCGAAGAGGGATACCAGAAGCATAGAAATAAAAAGTTCCAACACATGAAGAAATGATCTAAATCCCATCTGAAACACACCCGAAGCCCCCGGGACCCTAGGCAATCACACCATCCAATCCCAAAACACAATGCGAACTTACTTAAAGCCTCAACTCATATCAAAAAATACCAAAACCACGAATCGTGCCCCAATTCAAGCCTAATGAACTAATGAACATTTTTAAATGCAAAACTAATGGCGAACAAGCCTAGATACCTCAGAATGACCAAATATTTTCCATGTAAGTCCCAAATGAACTAAATGGCCTATTCCACTTCTTGAAATAACAATTTGAGCCCTATATTAGTAAAGTAAATCCTCGGTCAAACCTTTAAACCTTCCAAACCTTTAAATTTCCAACTTTCGCCTACTTATGTCAAAATAACTTACAGGCCTCCATATTCCCATCCGGACATATGCCTAAGTCCAAAATCACTATTTGAAGCAACCGGAACAATCAAAACACTGTGTTGGTGTCATCTACAGCAAAGTCAAACTCCGGTAAACTCTGTCAACATAAGCTTCAAACTTTGGGACTAGGTGTCCCAATTCACACCGAAACACAACCGAAACCAAACCAACTACCCCGGAAAGTCACATAACCACAAATGAACATATTAGAGACAATAAATAGGGAATGAGGCTACAATACATAAAACAACCGGCCAGGTCGTTACATTCTCCCCCTCTTTAAAAAACAATTTCGTCCTCGAACATGGCAAGAACCGTTTTGAAGTCATCAAATCACTGAATGAAATAACCATACACATTCTCACGGTTGATCCCACGGCACCCCAATCTTCATTATCCTAACAACAACACCTCAACTGAAGATTATTCTTTCCACCCATGCTAAAAAGCCTTAGAACCAAATTTCAACATTCAAGCATTTCACAAAAAACCCGATATTCACATAACCACATTGTATCAACCGCAACCCCTACGTAAACACTCATGCATAAATCAATAAGGCATAACCACATGATGAAACACATCACCCATCAGCCCATATCAACATTATCGGCCACAATAGCTGCCCATAATCCAACCTAGGACTGGTATCTATCTTTATATCAACTAGAACCTTGTTCCAAACCTTCCCAACACTAATAACAATGTAGGAAACATATAAATATCATAACTACTCACCCAATCAACACGTGACACAGTCACGATCCAAATTCTCACCTGTCGTGATAGAGCCTATCTCATTACTAGGCAAGCAGACAACTTCAATAAATCACAAATTCTTTTACGATTGAAAACATAATATTTAGATTTAATAGAAAATCCCAAAAATACTGATACAAATACACTCCCAACACCCAGTATCACTAAGTACATGAGCATCTAAATGATGACATAGTCTGACTGATAAAACACTGTTTGGAAATACAGAACAATATAAATAATTGAAAGAAAAGAGATTCAAGGTCTGTGGATGCCAAGCAGCTACCTCCATAATCTCCAACAATTATTCTCCCAAACCTAACAGCCGCCGTATCCAGAAGTAGTTGGATCTACACATGAAGTGCAGAGTGTAGTATGAGTACAACCGACCCTGTGTACTTCATAAGTAACAAGACTAACCTTTGGGATGAATGTAGTGACTAGCTCAACAAGTACAGTCCGATACGAAATAACAGTACAAAAATGTAGGCATGTTTTCAAGTTCAACAGATTACTCAGTACAAGTAAAATAAATCAACTTTGTATGATTGGAGGAATAAGGCATCTCTATATCTACATGCCAATGTACATACAGTATATGGTATACTACCATGGAAGCATAATGTACTCACACTCTCAGAGTACTCAATTACTTATGTCACGACCCAAACCGATGGGCCGCGACTGGCACCCGGTACCTTACTCAACCGAGTACCAACATAACGTATCTTTTCGTATCATACTATCATAGATTACGGAGCCGGAGAGGCTGCCGTGAGCTAGGTAGAATACAACATGTGACACCAACTTATACATAATACATATGGGCCTATAAGTCCAAAATAACCACTTGTATACTTAACATAGGCTGACAAGGCCATACAATCTTTTACGTACATGACATCTGTCTACAAGCCTCTAAGAATACATAATTTTCAGAAAGGTAGTGATAGAGCTCCGTCATACCAAACAATACACATCCAAATCATATTGACCAAAAAAGCAACTCCAGAGCAAATGGAGTGCACCAACATCTTTTGCTGAGCTTATCGCCTACTTGGAGGACTCTCGACCTGTCTATCGAGACCTACGGGCATGAAATGCAGCATCTCCAGGCAAAACGGATATCAGTACAAATAATGTACCGAGTATGTAAGGAAATATACTGAAAGCTAAAACTGAACTGATAATATAATAACTGAAAGTAACTAGGAGTCAAAGATAATCTGAAGATATGCTTACCTGCCGATACTGACTCAATTCTCTCAATATAGTAAGTAAAATAGTTGTCCGGCCCCACAAGGCTCAGTTAATATATAAATGCTTTGCCATAGTAGGCTCGCTCATAGGCGCTCGGCCATACTAGGCTATGTATCTCGACTAGCTGGGCTCGCTCAAAGGTGCTCGGCCACAGTAGGCTCGGTATATAACTTTTCTCATCTGATCACAGGTTGCCCAATAGGGGCTTGCCCATCGATTATAGCTCGATGGTAATGAAAATACTGTAATACTGTATATATAGACTCTCTGCTCTTTTGACTAGAAAAAAGAAAATACTCAATTGATTATGAAGTCCGGATAAAGAGAATATTGTAACTTACAAGGCTAGGAAAATATACGTAAATTCTGAAATATGAATTTCTCTTTATGCCTCGTTATTAAACTCGTGTAATTATGAGATCATGCCAAAATGAAGGAAGGGCTTAGCCTTAACATACCTGGAGTAGGGAAAAAATCTATATGATGTTCTTGGAGAAGGTTGCACCGTACTCCTTTAGAACCGCAAAATTTTACATTGCTAAATCTTGTTGGAATCGTTTGATTACAAGAAGAATTGCTAATGTTTCTCTCTTCTGATTGCAATGTCTTAGTATTGAAAATATTAGGAATAAGGTTAGAATCTGATTGTAGTATCTTTTGTAGGAATTTGTAAGGATTCGCGTTACTAATGTGCAAAGCTCATGTCTGAATTGTAGTATTATTTGTTTTGAAAGTCTTAAAGTTTGAAATGTCTTGTAATTAATGTATTAGGATGCCACCTAATAAGAAATGACTAAGAGTCATTTTCTTAATAAGGGGCTTGCTGCCACGTGGGGGTGGGGTGGGAAATGTTAACCTTTATCCACTTATTAAGTAATTAGGTAATGTCCCGTTACCCGTTAATTAACCAATTACCCGCATAATTAAGAATTATCTCAAGTTACTTAAAATACTACTCACTTTTAACACACTTTATACACCGTACTATCATGGTCATGTGGTACCTTGTATGGTACTAGTCCATAAATACTGGGTATTTTAGTTCGGGCCGTCTTTTATCCCAAAATGTCAAACTTTGACGAAATCACTTTTCTTCGATTTTCTTACTTCTCACCTTCACGAATTTACTGATCACTTATTCAAATAGCATAATGCTTATAATCTCAAAATAATCTTATTCCCGAACTTTACGTCGATTAACTGACGACGAAACTTTAACATACGAAAATGCGGGATGTAACATCCTTCTCCCCTTTGGAACATTCGTCCTCGAATGTCGACTAATGCATTTATCATTTTCATAACCTCGGTCTTCTGAATACTTTAGTACTCTCCTTTCCATCTAGGCAACTATTTTGTGAGTAAATCCAAAGGCCTGGGCATTCACCCCTTTAGGCCTCTTTCTTACACCATGACTTGTGGTCGGAATCCTTCCAATCTTGTAACTGTCGCTACCTTCTATCACGCATCCTATACTACTCTGACATTGTAAGTGTGCCTATGCGACTCTTCTCTCTTTGCTTTCATTTATCTTTTGGCCAATCTCTAGGCTTCACTTCATAAACATATACAGAGCTTGATAAGATGTCCCTCTGGGCATCTATGAGTATACTGAAGTTCTTTGCTCGGTACTTTGTTGAACTTACGAATATTGTTATACCTTATTTTATAGGTCCGTTTATCCATCCGTATGAATTTATTGTCATAACTCTTACTTTGATTTATCTTTACTAAGGTTTGCTACCAAACTCCAGGTCATTCTTGTGCTTATACTATATGTATACATCTAAGTCCTTTAATGGTTCGTCATTACTGTTCATCTTAAGAATAGTGGACTAATCTCATCTCATAATTTGTGACTTTTGTCCATCCATTGTTGATTCACCTCAATATTAATTTACAATTTACCACTGATAACTTGAAATTTCTTACGTAAAATATTGTCACTAGGGCTCACGTCTCATTGGGGAAGCATCTGAAGTGATTAGACTGATCCACCTAGGGGCGATAGTATACTTCAATAACCATATTTCATAGCATCCCAATGTGATTCACCTTACGTACGTAATTTAATCCCGTACAATTCGTGAAATCCTCTTAAAGTCGTTACTCAATCGAAGGCCCAAACGTTATCCTTTATCCATCACAATTACACCCTCATTCTATTACCAGGGCACCATTCCATTTCTTCTAAATGCCATTAGTCTTAGACTCCTTTGAGTTCATTAAGGCTATACTGAGCTTTGTATAACTTAGAGAAACCATCAGTTCTTCTTGTTTTCATGGGCTTAATCTCGAGGACTTATCCATTCTCGTCACCTTCTCACTCGCTTTTTCTTATCCTTACCCCTGTCTTCCCTTAACCTTGTCGCTCTACCATACTTTAGCTTGCGACCTATACCTGTGTATACTATTCGCAACCTTCTTTCAACTTGCTTGCACCATAGATTTCCTTATGTTATTCTGGAACATCAAGTGAGAAATCACATTGTCTATAACTCTTCTTCACTCTCTTAGCTAAATCGCTCTATAGTTAGAAACCATAGGCTGGAAGGTACTCCACTGACGCTGCCGCTATCATTCCTGGATAATGAATCCCAACACTTTTAACCTTCTATCCAAAGTATGGACTATTCACGATCTTCTGCCTTTGAGTATCTCGTACGTTGTTCACATTTACCTTACTTACCTTAAAACCTCTCATCGTATCTTCTGTCTCTTTCATGACCTCCCTTCCACTTAGGTATAATATATTTGCACCTCTGGTGCTTACACAATCCGATTGGAGCTTCATACTGACTTCTTATGAGGCTGGTACTTTTCTAACTGGCTTTATCATAAGGCCGTTATAGAATATGGTTATTGTACTATCTCTCTTGCACCTATGATATTAAGAGTGATTCTGCAATGTTCTCAATCACGATGTCCATAATGTTTTGGGTCCAATAATCAGACTCCTGATTTACTTGGTTGATTTAAATCTTTAGTTACCTCTTCCTTCTGATCAGCCTTTATGTAGGCTTAAGCTATCTTCCAATTTATGGCTCCTGGTATTAGTTATTACTTTAGCCTTTCATAGGTGCTATGGAATATCCCTCAGAAAATCTTATGACAATACAATCCTTTGTCTATGCCCTAGGCTCAATTCTTTCTTTTAACTTATACCGGAGTCTTCTATGGCTGTATGAATATCAACATATATGCTGCATGGATATCACTCTGAAGTCTTAAGTACATAATCCCTTCTGTTCCTTCCGAGCTTCCTTTAAACGTAAGCTATTACTTTTCCTAGTGTTTTTACCCCTCTACTACGTGTATACTTAGCTTATCTTAGTTGTCACACATTCCGGAATTTTTGTGCAACTCACATGGTCTCGAATCTTACTTTTGGTTTTATTTCCCGCTCATTAGCTCCGATAGGTGCCACTTTTGTATGGAGTACATACAATGTTGTAGTGAGACTGCTATTACAAGACCATTGTTTCTTCAAGTTATTGTGCTTAGGTTGAAGCCTGTTTCCTTATTTCCTCAGCTAGTCTTTTGTTGTCGTACTTAGGGAGGACCCTCTGACTCTTATAAAGCTGCGAACTTATAATATCGTATATTCGGGGAAAATGTTTTTGATGTCCTTCCTCGCCTATAATTATCTTTAGTTACTTACCTTTACACTTATGTGCTCGTACGGTTACTTCTGAACTGAAATTTTGACTGTCTTCCAAGTGAGACTCTCTTTTATTTCCGTAACACTAGTACGGTGCCTTTAACTACCCCAACTCCTATTTAAATATTTCTCAAGGATCACGTTGTCATTTCTGCGAAACTGAATTTCCCATCTTAGGGTTCACTACGCTTATCTAGCACGATTTGTTGATTTGTTTGTAACCTCTTGTCTAGCCATAACTACGCTCTTCCTGAATTAATAACTAACTAGTCATTGGCCCATTCTCATATTAATATTCCGCGTAATCTTTATTAGGTTATTTCCTTTATCGTAACTTACCTCTCGCACTGGCTCCTTATTCATCAATAACATCTCGGGCAGGAACCCTTACTTCCTCTCCTTGACGTGTGTTTGCATAATGTTCTGGAATCGTAGCATATCTGTAGGCTTTGAATAAGTGCAATATCATCCTTTTTTCATTTTATCGCATTCTTCCTTTACCATTCCATAATTACTCTAACCACCTAATTCTGACTTAATGGCACATCACTCCATATTCCCCCCTTTAGAGGAGTACGAATATTTAGCGCTACGATGATCTACCTATAGATGTTTTACCTCTTTATCTTTGGTGTCTTCTCACATCATTGATGACCATTACTCTCTTTGCAAGTGATCCTTCTGCACCAAGGATAGCATCATCCCTTACTCATGAGGGTGACACCTAGTATAACTGGCTCATACATTCCCTTAAGCTTAACTTTGCTCACATTGCTTGCTTTAGGGAAGTGTCATCCTGAATGACCATTCTGTGAATCATTCATGAATCTTTTTCTGCTGTCTATTCTATTATTGCTGGAATGAAATATGAGTTTCTCATGATGTCAACCATTATCGAATCACTCAGTCCCTAATCCATGTTTAGTTTATCTTGTTCACCAGCCCATATGGATTTCTTTTAATTTGGGGTCTAACCTTTCCTCCTGACAACCGCATTGGAGTCACGAACTTATTTCTCGAAATGAGGATGTAACCTTATGGCCTGTACTCTTTTGTTGTCTCCAGGCTTGGCACCTCTCATCTTTTCCTTCCCTCGATTATAGGCTATGTAACACTTAACATTCTCTCTCTACTAGGGACGGGAGCCATACTAAGATAATATTTATCCCCTTCAAGGCTTCCAGTGCCTATCTTTGTGATACTAATATTTAACCGTACTATTTTAGAGTGCACTAACTGGGTGCCTCACAAGAAGATCTATTAGCATATCAAAATAAAGTCGTGCCCGCAGCATGGGACTTAAACGGCTTCAACATGGCCAATGAAACAACTAAGGGGATATTATTCTACCGGCAAACGTGGGTGGGACCATCTAAAATACCAAGTTCCACGTAATTGAGGGTGATATGAGGTACAATGCCCTACTCGGAAGGACTTGGATCCACAATCTTAGGGCGGTACCTTCAACTCTCCACCAAGTAATAAAATTCCCAACGTCGGATGGTGTAAACAAAGTGTACGGGGAGCAGCATGCTGTGAAGAAAATATTTGCAGTCGATGATGTAATGCCGATATCAACACTATCAACCTCGGAAAGGTTAAACATCAAAGGTAAACGAGAATAAATAGCAATCACAGTCTCCAGCCCCGACCGAATCGGGGAAGCATGAAGTAGAAGAAGAGGAGGAGGATTTTCTAACCCCTCAAACTTTTATCATCCCCGAAGATTGTGACGCTACCAAATCGATGGTCGGAGAGCTGGAACATGTTATATTGATCAGGCATCTTCCTGAGAGAAAGGTATACCTGGGGACGGGGTTGACCCCGGAACTTAGGACAAACTTTATTCAATTTCTTATCGATAACATAGATTGTTTTGCTTGGTCTCATTTAGACATGACAGGGATCCCACCATCGATAACAATGCAACGGCTGAGCCTGGACCCTAGGTTCAAACCATTGCAACAAAAAAGAAGACCTTAGTCCGAGATAAAGCATGCATTCGTAAAGGACTAGGTAACTAAACTTCTCAATATAGGGTCTATTCGGGAAGTAAAATATCTTAAATGGTTAGCCAATGTAGTTGTAGTACCTAAAAAGGGAACAAACTTAGAATATGTGTAGATTATAAGGGTTTAAACCGTGCCCCAAAGATTCTTTTCCACTACATAACATCGATCGCATGATCGATGCCATGGCCGGCCACGAGATCCTTACGTTTCTCGATGCCTATTCTGGGAACAATCAAATTCAAATGAACCCGAGGGACCGAGAAAATACTTCATTTATCACCATGTATGGAACGTATTGTTATAGTGTAATGCCTTTCGGGCTAAAAAATGTAGGAGCTACTTACCGACGCCTAGTAAATAAAATGTTCGAAGACCAAATAGGTAAGTCAATGGAAGTTTATATTGATGACATGCTAGTTAAGTCCCTGTGCGCAGAAGACCATTTGACTTATTGGCAGGAGACGTTCAAGATTTTAAGAAAATACAACATGAAGCTCAACCCCGAGAAATGTGCTTTAGGGGTTGGTTCGGGCAAGTTCCTCGGCTTCATGGTATCGAATCGGGGAATTGAGATCAACCCTAATAAGATCAAGGCCATCGAAGACATCGCCGTCGTGGATAGTGTAAAAATCGTGCAAAATCTAATCAGATGGATAGCCGCCTTAGGCCGATTCATTTCGAGGTCGTCGGATTAAAGCCATAGATTATTCTCTCTACTCAAAAAGAAGAATGATTTCGCCTGGACCCCGGAATGCCAACATAAATTAAAAGAATTGAAGAGATACTTGTTGAGCCCTCCACTACTTCACATATCGAAGGCAGATGAGAAACTTTACTTATACTTGGTGGTATCGAAAATCGCGGTGAGTGGCGTACTAATTCGAGAAGAGAAAGGTACGCAATTTCCTATTTATTATGTAAGTCGAATCTTAGGAGAAGCAGAAACTAGATATCTACACTTAGAGAAATTGGCACTTGCACTGATAAGCGCCTCTAGAAAGTTAAGACCATACTTTCAATGTCACCCCATATGTGTGTTAACCACCTACCCACTTCATAATATTTTGCACAAGCCCGAACTATCGGGCCGATTGGCCAAATGGGTTGTCAAACTCAGCGGTACGATATCGAATATCAACCCCGTACAACCATCAAGTCTCAAATGTTAGTGGACTTCGTGGCCGATTTCACGTCAACCCTCATACCCGAAGTTGAAAAAGAACTCTTGATAAAATAGGGTACATCATAGGGGGTTTGGACCCTCTTCATAGGTGGTGCTTCGAATGTGAAGGGGTCCGGGCTTGGCATCGTTTTGAAACCACCCACGGGTGGCATTATTAGGCAATCTATCAAAACTTCTAGGTTGACTAACAATGAGTCCGAGTACGAGGCCATGATTGCAGGTCTCGAACTGGCTAAAAGCTTGGGAGCAGAAATCATTGAAGCCAAATGTGACTCTCTACTAGTGGTCAACCAAGTAAACAAAACCTTCGAAGTTCGAGAAGATAGGATGCAAAGGTATTTGGACAAATTACAGGTAACTTTGTACAGTTTCAAGGAATGGACTTTGCCACATGTTCCTCAAGAACAAAACAGTAAGGCCGATGCACTCACAAGTTTGGGGTCATCGATCGAGGAAGATGAGATCGACTCGGGGGCTATTGTTCAACTCTCGGGATCTGTAATCGAGGAAGGTCATGCCGAGATACATTCTACAAGCTTAACCTGGGATTGGATAAATAAGTATATTGAATACTTGAAGAACGGAAAACTAAACCCTAAAGAATCGAGGGCCCTACAAACCAAAGCTGCTCGATTTCTGTTGGCTAAATATGGAACATTATACNGAAGAACATTCGATGGACCAGTGGCAGTATGTTTAGGACCAGGAGACACCGATTATATTTTACGAGAGGTATATGAAGGCACTTGTGGGAACTACTCCTGCACCGAATCACTAATTCACAAAATCATTAGAGTAGGATACTACTGGGATAGCATGGAAAAAGACACTAAGGAGTTTGTTCGAAAATGTGATAAATGCCAAAGGTTTGCACCGATGATCCATCAGCCCGGAGAACGACTTCATTC
>AWOL01S0029519.1:14628-40430 GCA_000715115.1 Nicotiana otophora
TGGCAGTATGTTTAGGACCAGGAGACACCGATTATATTTTACGAGAGGTATATGAAGGCACTTGTGGGAACTACTCCTGCACCGAATCACTAATTCACAAAATCATTAGAGCAATATACTACTGGGATAGAATGGAAAAAGACACTAAAGAGTTTGTTCGAAATGTGATAAATGCCAAAGGTTCGCACCGATGATCCATCAGCCCGGAGAATGACTTCATTCAGTCCTATCCCCATGGCCATTCATGAAATGGGGGAAGGATATCGTCGGCCCTCTACCGTTGGCCCCAGGTAAAGCTAAATTCATTTTGTTTATGACTGACTATTTCTCTAAATGGGTTGAAGTGCTGGCGTTCGAGAAAGTGAGAGAAAAAGAGGTTATAGACTTCATTTGGGATCACATCGTGTGTTGATTTAAGATAGCCGTAGAAATAGTATGTGACATTGATAAGAAATTCATCGGCAGTAAAGTGACAAAATTTCTCGAAGACCATAAAATAAAAAGGATAAGGTCAATACCATATCACACCAGTGGGAACGGACGGGCCGAATCAACAAACAAGAGTATCATCCAAAAAATGAAGAAAAGGTTGAACAAAGCTAAAAGGGGCAACTCCCTTTTCCTTAGTGTATGGTTCCGAAGCATTAATTCCAGTCAAAGTCAGAGAACCCAGTGCAAGGTTTCGACATACATCAGAGGAATCAAACCACTAGGCTATGAGTACTAGCCTCGAATTATTAGATGAAAAATGAGAAGAGGCACTTGTTCGAATGGATGCGCAAAAGCAACGAATTGAAAGGTACTACAATAGAAGAACCAACCTCCGCCAATTCAGGATCGGGAACTTAGTCCTAAGGAAGGTCACCGCCAACACTCGAAATCCTAATGAAGGGAAGCTTGGCCCAAATAAGGAAGGACCCTATCAAGTCCTCAATATAGTCGGAGGAGGGTCTTATAAACTCTGAATGATGTATGGCGAACCATTACCAAACAACTGGAACATATCACTCCTTAAACGATATTATTGTTAAGGTATGATTTTCTCCCTTCTTTTGTCTATATATATTCAACGCTAACTCATTACAGGAGTTTGACCAAAAATATTGAGACCACAGGTTTTAAACTACGTGTTGCACTCTTTTCCCTTGGATCGGTTTTTATCCCAACCGGGTTTTTCCGGCAAGGTTTCTAACGAGACAACAATTATGTGCTACCTGAGGACAATTCAATAGTGTCCAAGGCTTCTTTGTAATCAACCTCGAATACTAAGGGGCTTTACCATCGAAGGAATCGAGTTCGATACCGAAAAGTTATTTCATACCAAAGTCATGTCAAACAGGGTCTCGATAGGGAAAGGTGTAAGGGCCAAGTGGTCAAAATGAACCATGCCTGCATAGTTTTGCTCGACTTCTGGCACAAAATACGAACACATGTATAATGACCCCTTTACCGATAACTCATATTTTGAAAATTTCATTCTGCTTCATGATTCCAACGGGCTTTAAGGCCGACCACTACCGAAGGAGTTTTGAAAAGCTTACACCATAAAGCCTATGGGCTACAATACTTCGAGTTCGAGATCGAGCAATGACTCACTAGACTATTAAGTCTAAGGGCTATCTTACTTCGAGTTCGAGCAATCACTCACCCGACCATAAAGCCTACGGTCTACGATATTTCGAGTTCGAGCAATCACTCACTCGACTATTGAGCCTAAGGGCTATCTTACTTCGAGTTTGAGCAATCACTCACTCGACCATAAAGCCTACGTGCTACAATACTTTGAGTTCAAGTTCGAGCAATCACTCACTTGATTATTGAGCTTAAGGGCTATCTTACTTCAAGTTCGAGCCATCACTCAGTCGACTATTAAGTCTAAGGTCTATCTTACTTCGAGATCGAGCAATCACTCACTCGACTATTAAAACTAAATGCTATTTTACTTCGAGTTCGAGCAATAACTCACTCAACCATAAAGACTACGAGCTACAGTACTTCGAGTTTGAGAAATCACTCACTCGACTATTGAGCCTAAGGTCTATCTTACTTCGAGTTCGAGTTTAAGAAATCACTCACTTGATTATTGAGCCTAAGGGATATTTTACTTTGAGTTCGAGCAATCACTCACTCGACTATTAAGCCTAAGGGCTGTCTTACTTCGAGTTCGAGCAATCACTCACTCGACTATTGAGCCTAAGGTCTATCTTACTTCGAGTTCGAGTTTAAGAAATCACTCACTTGATTATTGAGCCTAAGGGATATTTTACTTTGAGTTCGAGCAATCACTCACTCGACTATTAAGCCTAAGGGCTGTCTTACTTCGAGTTCGAGCAATCACTCACTCAACTTTTAAGCCTAAGGGCTATCTTACTTCTAGTTCGAGCAATCACTCACTTGACCATAAAGCCTACGGGTTATAATACTTCGAGTTCGAGTTCGAGCAATTACCCCCTCGACAATTGAGCCTAAGGGTTGTCTTACTTTGAGTTCAAGCACTCACTCACTCGACTATTGAGCCTAACGGCTATCTTACTTCGAGTTTGAGCAATCACTCACTCAACCATAAAGCCTACGGGCTACAATACTTCGAGTTCAAGTTCGAGCAATAACTCACTTATTATTGAGCCTAAGGGCTATCTTACTTCGCGTTCGAGCCATCACTCAGTCGACTATTAAGCCTAAGGTCTATCTTACTTCGAGATCGAGCAATCACTCACTCGACTATTAAGCCTAAATGCTATTTTACTTCGAGTTCGAGCAATCACTCACTCAACCATAAAGACTACGAGCTACAATACTTCGAGTTTGAGCAATCACTCACTCGACCATTGAGCCTAAGGGCTATCTTACTTCGAGTTCGAGCAATCACTCACTCAACCATAAAGACTACGAGCTACAATACTTCGAGTTTGAGCAATCACTCACTCGACCATTGAGCCTAAGGGCTATCTTACTTCGAGTTCGAGCAATCACTCACTCAACCATAAAGACTACGAGCTACAATACTTCGAGTTTGAGCAATCACTCACTCGACCATTGAGCCTAAGGGCTATCTTACTTCGAGTTCGAGCAATCACTCACTCGACCATAAAGCCTACGGGTTATAATACTTCGAGTTCGAGTTCGAGCAATCACCCCCTCGACTATTGAGCCTAAGGGCTGTCTTACTTCGAGTCCGAGCAATCACTCACTCGACTATTGACCCTAAGGGCTATCTTACTTCAAGTTCGAACAATCACTTACTTGACTATAAAAGCCTACGGGCTACAATACTTCAAGTTTAAGTTCGAGCAATCACTCACTCAACTATTAAGCCTTAGGACAAATATGGGTATGTTACTACAAAATTCGAAAGTTACCCATTATTTGATAAAAATCTAAGGGTTTATTCTATTCCAAGTTCAAAACATACTCGAACTTAGTTATAAAAAATAGTGCGGTCATGGCGTCGATCAAGCTATCCGAAATTCCGAATATATTATTGAACTTGGGGACTCACCCTTGCGCATCTAAAAAACCTAAGGGTTTTGTTCTAAAGTTCGAACTTATATTCGCTCGATTACAGAGGTTACAAACAACAAAATTTTCACAAGGAAAAAACATAAAACACGTTTGGAGCATAATACTGAGAAGGGATTCAAGAGACATTTTTCTACTATATATTGATAAAAAAGGTTATGTACAAGAGACCGATCAAGGCCTTTCAAAAAACAAAACTAGGTCCTAACTATGGCCGGTTTTTGACCTCTTCTTCGGGAGCAACTTCTCCTTCAGGCTCCTCATCGGATCTGCCTCGACTGCCTTCTTCATCATCATCTTCGTCATCGAAGGAGGCAAGCTGCCTGGCTTCAGACTCAAGCACCTTGGCTCGGGCTATCTCCTCGGAGAGGTCAAAACCTCGAGTATGGATTTCCTTGAGGGTCTCCCTCCGGGATTGGCTCTTTGTCTAGTATTTGATCCATTGATCTCGGTCAGAAGCCTCCCTTATCTACATTTGAGCAGCCTCAGCATTGTTCCCGTACATAACAATGGACTTATCTGCCATGACTTTTGTCCTCTCGATCTCCACCTCGGCCTTAGCAAGCCCGGTTTTGAGCTCCTTGATCCTCTTGGCTTGGGCCGAACTTTTCTGTTTGATGCCCCGAAGTTGGACCTCGGTGGATAATAGTTTGTCCAAGGTAGCTTATTTTGCTGCAGCCAGGCGGTCCATGGTCTCCTTCCACCGATCACACTCAGCCTTGACCGGATCGACTTCTCCCCGAAGCAACCTGATCTTTTCAACTTTTTGTTGCAGCTGAGATAACGAAGTATTAACTTCCACAGTTGGGTCGAGTCCATACTCTATCAAAAGGATGCTCATCTATTTATCTAGCTCAGCCTCTCCCTCATGAGCCTTGGTCAAATCGGCTTGAAGATCCTGTATAGTCTCGTCCTTTTGGCCGCAAAGAAGCTTCAGAGCATTCCTATCCTCCGAGACCTTTTGGAGCTCGGTCTCACACTGGCTGAGATCATCTCGAAACTTGGCAAGGGCCTACACAAAAAGGGAAAATGCAAGTCAGATTTAGAAGATAGTAAAGAAGCAAAGCATACTAAACAGATTATTACCCAAGAAATGAGGCGTTGGACCTCTTCTAGGAGAATAGAAGCGTCACTAATATCGGAGGCATCATCGACTCCAGTAAAGCAATCCCGAAAAGGATCCCCTACACTAGAGCCTCTGCCAATATCGAGGGTCTTCAAATCTCAAGCTTCCATTAATGTCGCCTTAGAAAAAGTCAGAAGAGAAGGCAAGTGGCCCTTTTGTCATGGTCCCAAGCAAGTCGCTTGGGACGCTCTGATCGATCTTCAGCGTCTCAGAACCGTCCCCGTCCAGTGTGGTCGTAGATGTTCAAGAAACGACCTTGACCTATGTTAATTCGGAACCTTCACCCGATTTCTTTTTGGAAGCCTCCTCGACACGAGGCTTGATTTTAGCAGCCGCCGTCGACTCGGAGTGTTTGGAAATCTCGACGGCTTTACTAGATCGAACCATCAGTGCCGAGGCATTTTCCTTTTCTTCCTCTTCTTCATCTCTCATTGTTTGGACCGAGTCCATCGTAAGGGTGATTGCCTTTCTCCTTACCCTTCGAGGCTTGGGTTTGGGGTCCTCGGAGTGCGAGGCAGTTTTTCTCTTCTAATCTTCACCCGGTTTTGGAACTGGCGACTTGGTCCCTTCCTTGCCACTTGAAGTCCTCAAAATGGCATCCTTGGTCAGACCTACTTAAAAGATAATTAGTGACGAATGAAGTAAAGAGTGTTCCAAAGACGTGAAGAAAAGAGGTCCTTACCATGATTCTTTGCCTCCCATCTGCCTTTTTCCAAATCACGCCATTCACGTTCGCCATAAGTTGAAGTCGAGGCTAACTTCCGAAGCGAATCCTCGAGGTCGGGCACCTCTTGAGGTATCCAAGGGACAGTTGCATATCGAAAGAGGCATCGGGCGAAGTCGAAGAAGGTACGAAGAATAAAGTTTAAAAGATCACTTACGGTGAAAGTTCCACTCCTCAGGGAACGACATCTTCTCTTCCAGAATGATGTCACAGGTCCTTACCCGTACAAAACGGCTCATCCAACCCCGATCATTGTCTTCGTCGGTGCTCGAGATTTAGGCCTTCATTTCTCGACATTGGATCCTGATTAGTCCTTGATAGATTCAAGGCCGATACAACCGCATAAGGTGATTTGGAGTAAACTCTAGCCTACCGGCCTTGGTAGAGAACAAGTGCAATATGATTACTGTGCGCCATAGAGGGGTGAATTTGGATAAGAGTGACCTGATATCTTTTACAAAAATCAACAATCACTGGGTCGAGGGGACCCGATGTGAAGGGTTAAGTATAAACACTTAAGAACCCCTCCACATGAGCGGTAATGCTCTCTTCGGGAGAAGGAATTTGCAACACGACCTCAGGACCCCAGTTGTAGTCCCTCCTTACTGCCTTGAGGTGGCCCTTTGTTATCGAGCACATGTACATCGACACATGCTCACATCGGCTTGGGATCGATGAAGGGTTTTCGACTTTGAAATCGGACTTCAGAGCACACGGGCCGGGAACATACCAGAGGGAAGCGGCTACGCTGATGCCTTGCCGCCGGACGGTCGGGAAGAGGAGCAAGAAGTTTTCTCCTTCTGTGGTACAATCGTTGAGGTTTTTGCCATTTGTATAGGTAAATAGGAGCGAAGGAAGATAAAAAGATGGTGATTTCAACGCTGATGAAGATGTCTCTACAGGCGGCGAAAAGGGGAAAAATAGTGAGAAGATTAAGAGGTTTGATTAGAGCAAAGAGTAAATTTTTATTCAATGAAGGAGCGGGCTATTTATAGTCTAAACAATGGATGTTCAATATCGGTAATGGCTGACCATCGTCTGACACGCATTAAATGCCTCAGTAAATTGAACCGACGGGATAGTATCACGTATGTCATGATCGGACTCGATGCAAACGTCAGTATATATCTAATCGCACCGTTGGAAAATCATGTCGTTTCTCATTATATCCTTCCCGAGAAATGAGGGGACTATCTGTGTACGGCCAAAACCGATTAGTCCGTCATACGAACTGGTCAAGATGGTAATACTTTGATCGAAGAGAGTCTTCATAATATCAGATTGAGGTTCGAAGTCAGGTCATCAAGGTTCAAGTTCTAGGACCGATCAATGTCAAGCTCGATATGATTATCAAGCTCGAATCCAAATCGAGCTGCGAGGCAAAGTGAAATTATCGAGCTTAAGATTCATAAGCCGAACGGCACCGACCCCGAATCGATATCAGACTCCGAGTCAGAATCAATCTCGAGTCAATACCGAGCTCGAGTCAATATCGAGCTCACAGACAAGAGCCGTTACAACCGCACCAGGAGAGAGAATCCTGGCAGGAATTAGGGAAAAGCTAATTCATCATGGGTTCCCCACCATGTATTTTGTATTATATCTAAAGTAGGATCCCTCCACTATAAAAGGGATGATTGTTGTTTCAGTAAAAGGGAGAGACATTCACATTGTAACAAGAATCCTATTTTCTTATATTGAAAGATTAACTTTTTGAGCTCCATTACTTCATCTTATTTTGTTCTTTCATTTTCCTCTTTTATACTGAGTTTATTTTTCATTATTTATAGTCAAGATTGGATATTTCTATTTCTCTTTACGGTTTGTGTCAACTTATACCACATACCCTTAGAACTACGTACAAACTCAACTCTATCCGATTTTCCGGATAAACAGGGATATTTGTATGTTGGATGTATATTAGTCTTAGTTGTTTCTTTAGTTAGTTTGATTGCCTTTGGTTTTTTTAGTTTGAGTAGTAGAAACTAATTGAAAAAAACATACAAATTATAAAAATTTTGATTTTTCCCGGCAATGGATATCATTCGACAAGTTTCTCGAGGGATTATAGTCGAAAGAAAAAGACAAAAAAAAATCTTTTGTTAGGTAGTGTATCAATCCCCCCATGGTTTTTCTTTGTGCCACGATTCTTTTCCAAGGGTTTTGTTTGGTTCGGGTGTAATTAATTTTTATTTTGTAGAAGCAGGAAACCTTGTGTTATAATTTGAAAGGAAAGCAATATCTCTTGACTTTATTTTGCCTTGAGAATAGTGAGTGCTTTAGTTGTGACGCTTAGGCTTAGTTTTTCACTCTTGTATAAGTGCCTTAAATGGTATGAGCTTAACTTTACTTAACTTCTTTCAATAGAGTGTCTTGATAATCCGATCTTGAGTGAGTTATGTGCCATGTGTGTGTGAGGTTTTGTGTTATTATATGCATTGAATTTGATGTCTAGAACTTGCCACGTGTGTTTGCAAAGAGAATTAGTAGTTTTGTTCAATCTTGGAAGTGATATAGGAATTTCTTTGTTGAGCCAGTTATATGCTTTTAACCACCTAATTGTTATGTATCTTAGTTAACCCCTTTGAGCCTGTAATCCTTTTCTTTGGCAACCACATTAGAAGTTTTACTCTTTTATTTGAATTGACCATCTATTTGAACCTTATACCTCTCGTGAGCACTTGAAATTATTATGAACTTTGTAAATGTTGAAGTGTGGGGTTGTTAGTTTGGCTTTTGAGTTGAACTAATGAAATAAGGAGAAATGTGTACTGTTTGAAAATGTAAGATCCACTTGAATTGAAAAAAGAAAGAAAAAATAATGTATTGTTGGGAAAAATTTTCATGGATAAGTGGTAACTCTAGATGTAATTGTACTTAAATAATTTGGGAGTTGATGTACATCGATGTGAAGGTGGAGTTTTGTTTTGACATAAGTGTGGGGCTTTGAATGTTAGAGTACATGTGTTAAAGTGCTTAGGGAGGTGTAGTCACTCTTATATCTAAATGTATCATACCCGTCCCGTAGCCTACATTACAACCAATTAAAGTCCTACTTGATCCTTGACTGAATGAACTCGATTAGTAGAGTAGTACACTACGGGCAAGCGTATGGTTCATCTTTTGTGGCATATGAATGTTGTTTCTGCGAGTGAGCAAATTCTTTCTATCTTGAGTTCCTAATTGTTCATAAATTTTATTGCGTGGAACTACTCTCTATTGTTGTGTGAGGGCACTTCATTCAAGAAGGAAAGGCAATGTCGTTGACCTCTATGTTAGAGTAATTGAGCAGGTTATAAATAATGCGTGGTTCCTTTGAGTCAAATCCCAAGGTTAATAGGTTACACTATTGTTCTTACACATTAAACCGTTTTTCGATACGACATCAGATTATGGAGATATTCGCATTTTCGCGAGATTGCACTAGCAGCTCCCAATGGGACCCACTTAGGTGGTGGACGAACCTTGAACATTTTAACCTGGTTGGATGCCTCATTTTGGCTATTTTCGACCAAAACAATTTCTCAAACTCTCTCAATACCTCTCTAACAGTTCTCCAAGGTAGTTGTACCTAGACTTATCCTCAAAAGTTAGCCTAAGTGAAGAAAAGATTCTCTATGGTGTTGTGATGCCATTAAGGGTGCTTGTAAGCTAAAGGAATATTTAGTTCGAGTTTTTTCTGATTAATTAAGGTATGTATAACACTCTATTTCTTGGGCATAAGCTTATATATGCATTGGTTATGTTATTTGGATAAAGAATTACAAGATAGAACTTGAAGTTGTATAAGCAGTTGTTGTCTCTTATTGGACTATTTTGGAGTTGTGTATATGACTTCATATGGCTAGAAATCACGAGGAATGGCTTGGTTATAATGTCTGTATTGTTGTTATGATGGTAAATATTTTTAGTATGTTGATGATGATTTAAATAGGAGAATAAGCAACCATACAATACCTAGGAGTTTTCCATATTGTTGTAATATATTGTTGGGTTGCTTGACGTTACTTTTATGATGGATATAAGGTTGCAATGTCATGCCAATATATGTTTTTCTATTCTGGACTGCTTGAAGGTGTTTTATGTATAGGGTAGATGGTAAAAAGAGTTGGGGTTTGGTTCCAATCCAAGCTTACCGCTCGTCGTGTTAAGTAGTAGTTTTGATGGTGGCATTTGTGTACTTGTTGCTGTATAGGGTGAATTGTGTTGTTGGGCTGTTCGGTGTGTTGTGGTTCTGAAAGTATATAGTTTAAGGTCGTATGTGATCTTGTTGTTTTTATGGACGTGGGAAAAGAAAGGAAAACAAGGGAGATGCTGCCCGTTTTAATAATTAATAAGTCTGTCATTCGTTGTACAATAGTTGTATCTTTCGTAGCTTAACGATAACATTATTATCGTTGTTGTAGATTAAAGTACGATGAGATGATTTCAATTCGGTCATTGGATAGACTGTGATAAGGCATGTTAAGTCTATCTCTTCTTTCCTTTTGGAATGATCCATACGATACAAACGAAATGAGGAAACATGAAACTTTCACAAAAGCCATTATATATAGGTATATTATATGTATATGTGGTATGGGGATTACTACTGTGTTATATATGCACCAGCCACCTGATCAACTGGCATACGTTTATGATTTTGCCTACTGAGGCCGAGATGATATGATGGAATGCCCTCAGAGGCTTGATGATGTTATGCACGCATATACCTATGCATGATATCACATTTATACCCATATACATGACACTATGAAGATTTCATGATTACTGAGCTATTCAGACTTAAAAATTGAGTCCTTTACACCATGTTTCTTTCACGTCTTTTATATACTTCTTTTCATGACTTACATACTCAGTACTTTATTAGTACTAAAGTCCCTTATGCCTGGGGACGCTGCATTTCAGGCCCTTAAGTCTCGATAGACAGGTTGCCAGTCCTCCTAGAAGGCTATCTGCTCAGTGTAAGGTGTTGGTGCACCCCACTTGCTCCGGAGTAGCCTATTTGGTCAGTATGCTCTGAGCATGTATTGATTGGTTTGGCGGGGCCTTGTCCCGACCATTATGATTTTTATGTACTCTTAGCGGCTTGTAGACAGATGTCATGTATGTGGGTACTAGTATGGCCTTGCCGGCCTATGTATTAAGTGTACAAATGATCATGTAGCCCTTATAGGCCCTTATGTCACATGTATAGGTTTATATATCATGCTGGATTGTCATATGTCGAGTATTCATTTACGTTTTATTCTGTTTATCTCATGACAACCCTGCTATCTGATTTACCAGTGATGGTGTAATAAGAAATATACGTTACATTGGTACTCAGTTGAGTAAGGCACAAGGTGCCCTTCGCGGCCCTCCAATTTGGGTTGTGACAATAATACCTTCTAAGGAGCCATCTAAATACTTGATAGGTAGTTGTTGTTGTAGGCGAACTATGCTAGAAGTAGAAATTCATCCCATGAACCCCCGTAATCCATAACACAGGCACATAGCATATCCTCCAAGATCAGAATGGTAGGCTCGGACTGCAGGTCTGTCTGGGGTTTGAAATTTTCTACTGAACTCAACTTGTGTGCCTAACTCACGTTGCACAACTCTACCAAAATACAATGTGAAGAGCGTGCCTCTTTCGGAGATAATGTACACCGGCACAACATAGAGACGAACAATCTCACAGATATAGATCTGAGCTAGCTACTCTGAAGATAAGTAGGCACAACCGGAATGACGTGTGCAGACTTGGTCAGTCTATCCACAATAACCCACCCTGCATCAAATTTCTTCAAAGTCTGTTGGAGCCCAACAACGAAATCCGTGGTAATACGATCTTTCTTCATTCTTCTCCACCAATAGTGTTGACTAAAATCCTGATACATCTTGGTGACACCTGGATGAGTGAAATACTGCGAAGTGTGAGCCTCCTCAAGGATAGACTCATGAAACCCATCCACATTGGGCACACATATCCGGCCCTAAATCTGCAACACCCCATCATCTCTAATAGAAACCTCCTTGGCATCGTCGTGCTGCATTGTGTCCTTAAGAGCAAGCAAATAAGGGTCGTCATACTGACGTGCTCTAATGCGTTCATACAGAGAAGACCAATAAACCACGCAAGCAAGTGTTACGCCCCAAACTCAGGGTGTGCGACCGGCGCTCAACCAAGCAAGTATGTACATTACCTTCTACCCGAACTTATTCAAGAATAATAGTAAAACCCATTTTATTAATTAAGCGGTGAGGAGGATCAAGTAAACAACAACTCAAACTCGTTATCAGTAGTTACATCATTTATAAGTTTCAAAATACATACTCTTTCATAGTTTGATGTGGAATGTGTGATACAATTACAACATTACCAATTTGACATCTCCAATACCAACATACCACCCACACTATGTCCAGGAGCCTCTATTAAATACAAAAGACTACAATGATAGTGCCGGCAACAAGGCTCCGGCTGTACCTCAAAACATGGTGATAAAATGAACAAAAGATACATGACCCCGAGTGAAGTGGGGCTCACCAAATCAGCTGGAAAAATAGTGTATTGCTATCGCTGATCAGTGTTGCCTGCTGTGGAACCACCTGCATTCATTAAAGATGCAGCGCCCCCGGCAATAAGGACGTTAGTACTATTGAATAGTACTAGTATATATACTAAACACTCTCTCAAAGAAACGAGAAGTAATGCAAGCAAGGACAGTCGTAATAACAGTTAAAGCCTCAAACATTTACCAAATATCAAATTATAGATAAGATAAGTTTCAAATAAATTTCCAAATTTTAAGCTGGGAAATCTTTGGTACCGGTATACTACTATTCACAATTTCGATTATGATTTTCAGCACAATCACCACCATGTGTGCGACATGGCATCCGATCACGACCCGATCGGCTAGGAAATCTCATGTGAGACATCAAAAAAATCACAATTTCAATTACCATTCTAACATAGTCACTGCCATATGTGCGGCATGGCGTCCGTTCATGACCCGATCGGCTAGGCCATCTCATGTGATACATCAACAAAATAACAATTTCAATTACAATTCTAACATACTCACCGCCATGTGTCTGGCATGGTATCCGATCATGACCCGATCGGGTAGGCCGTCTCATGTGAGACATCACCCTTTTCTATCAATCACCCTGTTTCATATTTCTTGCACACCTCTTCATTTCATTGGGACTAATGGTCACAACTGTATTATTTCTCTTTGAGCATTTGCTGTGTTTTATATTTCACATTTCATATTTTACATTTCGCATTACATGATTTGTATTTCATGCACACCTTTTTACTTACAACCATTGTCATGGACTTTCCAACAACAAGGCATTTCTATTCAAGACATTTAAGCACACATTTGTGCAAATAGGAGTTTTAGGCACATTACGATTTCTTACACAAGCTTTCATTACTTTTCCTTTGAAACTCAACTTGAGGTCAAGGCATTTAGATATGTAAGACCTACTTTGAACACATTCTCAAATAGTAGTACAACATAACAAGAGCATTTGAATTACATATTGATCACAGATGTCTTTTGATACCAACTTATCCAGGTAATCGATTTACAATAAGCAACTTGGGCCTTACATGGATATTGTGGGGTTAAGTTTTAAGAGAAGAGTTTAGCCAACATACCTTCTTAGCAACTTCAATCTATTTTATAAAAGTAACAAAATTGAACCAAAATTAGGAAGATGATCATGGTTCTAGCTCATTTGGGCATTTTATCAAGCACTAGGTGTATTGGCTGACGACTGAGCAAAAGACTGGGATGGCCCTGATGACCTTCCCCTTAATGTTTACCTACCGCCACCAAATGAATTCCCAATGTTGCCCATGGACCGGACATTACTACTACCCTCTCCCTCAAGTCTATTCATCAACTTACGATTCTATGTAGCTTGATCAAATGCTACCATCTTCCCATAGTTCATGTTAGAATTAAAGGCAGTTGTAGCGGCCTCATTTATAAACAAAAGGCTAAGGCCCTGCACAAACCGACGCACTCTAGCCTCCATAGTGGGCAACATGTGAATAGCATATTTGGACAGGCGCGCAAACTACATATGGTACTCCCACACACTCTTGCTATCCTGTCAGGTTCTCAAACTCCGCAGCATGGGCTGCCTTAGTCTCGGCAGGCAAAATATGATCCATGAAAGCGTCGGCAAACTCACTCCACCTCGCCGAAGGGCTCCCCTCCTCATGGGAGTCCTGCCACATCTCAAACACTGGGACCGTATTCAGTTAGGTGGTTTGAGGTCATGCGTAGAAATGTATGGTGTATTATGACTTGTGTGTATTGTTTGTTTTGGTTCCTTGGCAGTTCTTGATTGAGTTGGAAGAATGATTCTCAACTAGGAATCTTTAAGTGGGAAGAGTTGACCAAGATTGAATTTTGTGTATATAACTTCGAGATAAAGTTTTTATTATTCCAATAAGGCCATATGGTAATTTTGGACATAGGCATATGCCCGAAATTAGATTCGGAGGTTTCTAGGTTGATTTGGTACCTTTGGCGAAAGTTGACAATTTGAAGGTTTAGAATTTTCCTAAGATTCCATGGTTTGACTTTATGTCTATCGGGATCAGATTTTGGTTTTGTGACTTTGTACGACTCAATTTTTTCATTTGGAACATGTTTTTCAAAATTTGGTGTCATTTCGAGTTTGTTTAATAGGAATTAAATATATGTTGTCTTTTTGCAATTGTTAAGTTTCATTGTAATTTTGGTGTGTTCTGTTGTCTGATTCATGTTTTTGGACGTTATTTTGGTATTTTGATCGTGCAAGTGAGTTCGTATGATGATTTTGTACTTGTGCAAATGGTTGGAGTGGAGCCCTGAGGGCTCGGGTGAGTTTTGGACGCGTCCCGGAGAGTTTGAGAGAGGTTAGGATTTTTCTAGGTGTTCTGTTCTCCCATTTGCGAGGAAATGGTCGCATTTGCGATTACCGCATTTGCGATTACCGCATTTATGAGATCCTTCTCTCTTTTATAATGTTGCGCTACGGGGCCAACTTTTATAATTTAGGAACTAATATCGCATTTGCGATGGGTTTTGGGTTTGCATATACGAACACCTGATCGCATTTGTAATGGGGAGTTAGGACTGGAGCAGGTCGCTTTTGCGATTGCTTTCTCGCACTTGCGAGCCTTCTAGGTTCGCATTTGTGGACCAGTTGGCGCATATGCGATAGGCTCAGGGTTGGGGTAGGCTTTGCATTTGTGATTCCTGTGTCGTATTTATGAACCTCTTATCACAAATGCGACATCTGCAGCTGATTATATGTAGTGTATTTCAGGACTTAGCTTCATTCATCACATTGTTTCGCCCTAAACTCGGTGGAAGGTTATTTTGTAGAGTCATTTTCATACAAACTATTGGGTAGTGATTTTGATCCTTTTTTATTACATAACATGTTTGTTTAGGAGATTTAACATCTAATCCATGGAATTTGAAGAGAATATTGGGGAAATTTTGTCAACAACCCAGTAAAATCCCACAGATGGGGTCTGGGAGGTTAGAATGTACTTAGACCTTACCCCTACCCCAAAGGGGTAGAGAAGCTATTTCTAGGAGACCTTCAACTCAAGAAGAGAAAAATAGACAACAGCGTCTGTGACAACAAGAAAAATCAAAAAATTAATATAAGCCTCATAGGAAAAAGAAAATATATGGAAAAGTAATAACAACAACCCGTAATAACGCCACAGTACAATGAAAAAGTGGAAGAATAGTGCGGAGTTAACATACACCACTAATAGTCCAAGACAATACCCTAAGAGACTAATCCCCCCTTCGGAACGAAGGAGAAAAATGCTCGACTCCTTCCTAACCTTCAACCCTAATGCTCGACCTCCACACCTTACTATAAAGATCCATGTCCTCGAAAATCTGGAGTTGAGTCGTGTCATGCCTGATCACTTCACCCCAATAATTCTTAGGCCTCCCTCTACCTCTTCTCATAACCGCCAAAGCCAACCGCTCAAAGCTCCTAACCAGATCATCTCGGCTTCGCATCCGCACGTGCCTAAACCATCTAACCCTCATTTCCCGCATCTTGTCATCCATCTGAACAACCTCATCTCTGCTACTTTCATCTTCTGGATATGGGAATTATTGACTAGCCAACACTCTACCCATAATATATGGCCAGTCTAGCCACCTTTCTATAGAACTTACCCTTAAGTTTCAGTGGCACATTCTTGTCACACAGTACTGTAGATGATAACCTTCATTTCATCCACCCCACCCCTATACGATGAATGACATCCACATCTATCTCTCCACCCCCTGGATTATTGACCCAAGGTATTTTAAACTACCTCTCCTGGTGATGACTTGTAATTCAAGCCTCACGTCCAAGTCTGCTTCTCACGCCACGTCGCTAAACTTGCACTCCAGATATTGAATGTTAGTCCTACTCAACTTCAAACCTTTAGACTCAAGGGTTTGTCTCCAAACCTCCAACCTCTCGTTAACGCCGCCTATCATCTCATCAATTAGAACTATATCATTAGCAAACAACATACACCAAGCCACCTCCCCTTCGGTATATGATGTAATAAGCTCGCAGCTTTACAAGACTTAGAGTGTTTCCCCTAAGTGCTACAAGGAAAGACTAGCTGAGGAAATAAGGAAGAAAGATTCAACCTAAGTATATTAACTTGAAGAATAAATGTTCTTGTAACAACAGTCTCACTACAACATTTGTTGCACTCCATAAGAAAGTGGCACCTATCGTGACTAATGATCGGATGTCAAAAGTGGTATTTGTAATCATATGAGTTACAGGGAATTCCAGTATTCGCAGGCACTAAGATAAGCTAAGTATCCATGCAGAAAGTGGCAGAATGACCAGGAAACGTAATTGCTTACATTTAAAGACAACTGAGAAGGCATGGAAGGAAGTATATTGTGCTAGCAAGTGAAAGGATAGTTGCGAGTAGTATGAACAGATATGTGTAGACCGCAAGCTAAAGTATGGTAGAGCAACAAGGTTTTAGCTAGATAAGAGTAAGGATTAGAAAAGATAAGTGAGAAGGTGACAAGAATAGGCATGACCTCAGGATTAAGTCCATCAAAACAATAGAGCTGATGGTTTGCTTAAGTTAAAAAAAGCTTAGTATAGCCTGAATGAACTCAGAAGAGTCTAATACTATGAGCAATTAAAAAAGATGACATGTTGCCCTGGTAGTAGAATAAGGGTGTAATTGTGATAGATAAGAGGATGGCATTTATGCCTTTGATTGATAATGATTTAAAGAAAAGGGATTTCATGAATTGCAAAGATTACAATACCTCCCCGTAAGATGAATCACATTGGCATGCTATGTACTAAGGTTATTGAAGTATAGTATCGTCCCTAGGTGGATTAGGCAAATCACTTCAAATGTTCCCCAATGCGACTTGTACCCTAGTGACAATGTATTACATAAGAGGTTTCAAGTTATCAGTGGTTAATTATGGATCAACATTAAGTTGAATCAACAATGGATGGATAAAAGTTACAAAGTATGAGATGAGATTAGGATATGAGAAGAGATTAGGCCATCATTCTTAAGATGAAAAGTGATGAGGAAGCATTAGAGGACTTAGATTTATACATATAGGATAAGCTGATAGAGAGTAACCTGGAGTTGGGCAGTAGATATCGGTAATATTAAACTAAAGTAAGTGTTATGATATAGTATAACCTACCTAGATTTAGTAAAGACACAAGCATAGATAACCGAGGCTATGAAACAAGAAATAGAAATGGTCGTAAGTTCGACAAAGTACCAAGCAAAGGACTTGAGTACACCTATAGATGCCTAGAAGGATAGCTTGTCATAGTTCTATACATGTTCACAAAGTGAGGCCTAGAGACTGGCTAAAGTATGGAGGAAAAAGATGATAAGGGTCACATATTCGCACATACAAGGACAAAGTCGTACAGGCTGCATGATAGAAGGTAACAATAGTTACGAGATTGGATGAATTCCGACCACAAGTCGTGGTGTGAGAAAGAGGCCTAAAGGGGGGAAAGCCCTGGCCTTCAGATTTATTCATAGAACAGTTGCATAGATGGCAAGGACAGTATTAAAGTATTCATAAGAGCTATAGGTTATGAGACTGATAAGCGCATAAGTCAACATTCGAAGATGAATGTTCCAAAGGGGGAATGATGTTACACCCCATGTTTTCATACGTGAGAGTACATCGTAAGTCAATTGATATAAGCTCAGAAATGAGATTATATTTGAAAGTACATAAAGTAAGTTAATAATGTTACCTTGGAGGTTACAAATATTTAAGATCATTAATAGCAAGTACCAAGAGGGTTGGAAGGCTTAGAAGCTAAACAAATAGAAGAAAATAAGTTTCGTCAAAAGTCGACAAGTTGGGAATGTTATAACATTTACTTTTGGGGTGAGACTAGGGTTATTAACATGATAAGGAGGTTATATTATGATTTATTTTAGTCATAAGATAGTCTTGTGTTATGTTTTGAAGCTAAGCGAGTTGTGGAATAAAAGTTGGCAAAGGTCATCACAAGTTACATTCATAAATGTACAGAAAATGATGTCAAATGTAGCACATTAATGAAAATTTAATGAGTCTAGTTTCTAACACATTAATCCATTTGTCGATATAACATCAGAGTATAGAGATATTCATATTTTTGCAAGACTTCACTAGCAGCTCCCAATGCGACTCACTTAGGTGGTGGACGACCCTAGAACATTTTAACGGGGTTGGACGCCTAATATTTGGCTATTTTCGACCAAGGAAATTTCTCAAACTCTCTCAACACCTCTTAACATCTCTCCAAGGTTCCAAGTCTAATCCAAGGTGGTTTTACCTAGACCTATCCTCAAAAGTTAGCCTAAGTGAAGAAAAGAGTCTCTTTGGAGTTGTGATGCCATTAAGGGTGCTTGTAAGCTAAGGGAAGATTTGGTTTGACCTTTTTTCTGATTATTTAAGGCATTTATAACACTCTATTCTTTGTTCTGCAGCTTATATATGCATTGATTACATTATTTGGATGAAGAATTATAATATAGAACTTGAAGTTGTATAAGAAGTTGTTGTCTCTTATTGGACTATTTTGGAGTTGTGTATATGACTTCATACGGCTAGAAATCATGGGGAATGTCTTGGTTATATTGTTAGTATTGTTGTTATGATGTAATATATTTTTATTATGTTGATGATGTCTTAAATAGGAGAATAAGCAACTACACAATACCTAAAAGTTGTCCATATTGTTGAAATATCTTGTTGGGTTGTTTGATGTTATTTTTATTAAAGATATAAGGTTGGAATGTCATGCCAATATATGTTTTTTATATTCTGGACTGTTTGAAGGTGTTTCAAGTATAGGGACATGGTAAAAATAGTTGAGGTTTGGTTCCAATCCAAGCTTACCGCTTGTCGTGTTAAGTAGTAGTTCTGTTGGTGATATTTGTGCTCTTATTTTTGTGTAGGGTGAATTGTGTTGTTGGGATGTTCGGTGTGTTGTGGTGCTAAAAGTATGTAGTTGAAGGTCATATGTGACCTTTTTCTTTTTATGGATTTGGGGAAAGAACGGAAAACAAGGGAGATGTTGCCCGTTTTGATAATAAATAAGCTTGTCGTTCATTGTACGATAGTTGCATTGTTCGTAGCTTAATGATAGCATTATTATCGTTGTTGTAGATTAAAGTGTGATGAGACAATTTCAACGTGGTCATTGGATATACTGTGATAAGACATATTAAGGCTATCTCTTCTTTCCTTTTGGCATGATCCTTTTGATAAAAACGAAACGAGCAAACATGCAACTTTCACAAATGACTCTATTCTTAGAAGTAATAGGGATGCCTATGTTCTTGATTCCCCCTGTGTCCTGTTATTTTATCGTCTGTTCATGGGTCTCAGAAAATACATAAGTTGATAAATCTTATTTCACGATATTAAACGAAGGCATATTTATCTTATGACAATCCGAGAGATCTTATTGACTTACTTCATTATGCATTGCATTCATATATACATGTACATTGACCCATAACTAGATGGCGTTATATACACGTATATTATATGTATATGTGGTATGGGGATTACTACTGTGTTATATATGCACCAGCCACCTGATCAACTGGCATACATTTATGATTTCTCCCACTAAGGCCGAGATGATACGATGGAATGCCCTCAGAGGCTTGATGATATTATGTACACATATACCTATGCATGATATGAAATTTATACCCATATACATGACACTATAAAGATTTCATGATTACTGAGCTATTCAGACTTTCAAATTGTGTCCTTTACACCATGTTTCTTTCACGTCTTTTATATACTTCTTTTCATCCCTTACATACTCAGTACTTTATTAGTACTGAAGTGCCTTTTGCCTGGGGACGCTTGGTTTCATGCCCGTAAGTCCCGATAGACAGGTTGACAGTCATCCTAATAGGCTATCTTCTCAGTGGAAGGTGTTGGTGCACTCCACTTGCTCCGGAGTTGCCTATTTGGTCAGTGTGCTCTGAGCATGTATTGATTGGTATGGCAGGGCCCTGTCTCGAGCATTATTTTTTTTATGTACTCTTAGAGTCTTGTAGACAGATGTCATGTATATGGGTACCTATATGGCCTTGTCGGCCTATGTTTTGAGTGTACAAATGATCATGTCGGCCTATGTCTATATCATGCTGGATCGTCCTATGTCTACTATTCCTTTACGTTTTATTCTGGTCATCTCATGACGGCCCTTCTATCCTATTTACCTATAATGGTGTGATAAGAAAGATATGTTACGCTGGTACTCGATTGAGTAAGGCACAGGGTGCCCTTCGCGGCCCTCCGATTTGGGTTGTGACAATAAGGCCTTCTAAATCAATAACATATACACATAACATATCCTCCAAGATCAGAATGGTGTGCTCGGACTGCCCGTCTGTCTGGAGTTTGAAATGTTCTACTCAACTGAACTTGTGTGCCTAACACACATTTCATAGCTCTCCAAAAATAAAATGTGAAGAGCGTGCCTTGATCGGAGATAATGTACACCGGCACACCATGGAGACGAACAATCTCACGGATATAGATCTAAGCTAGCTACTCTGAAGAATATATAGTCACAACTGGAATGAAGTGTGCAGACTTGGTCAGTCTATCCACAATAACCCACATTAAATTTCTTGAATGTCTGTGGGAGCCCAACAAGGAAATCCATGATAATACGATCCCACTTCCACTTTGGAATCTGAAGTCTCTGAAACAAATCGACCGATGCTCGTACTTCACCTACTGACAGCTCAAACAACGAGCCACATACTCTACTATATCTTTCTTCATTCTTCTCCACCAATAGTGTTGAATCAAATCCTGATACATCTTGGTGATATATGGATGAATGGAATACCGCGAAGTGTGAGACTCTTCAAGGATAGACTCATGAAACCCATCCACATTGGGCACACATATCCGGCCCTACATCCGCAACACCCTATCATGTCTAATAGAAACCTCCTTTTTCGCCATTCTGCATTCTGTCCTTAAGGGCTAGCAAATAGGAATCATCATAGTGACGCGCTCTAATGCGCTCATACAGAGAAGATCGAGAAAACATGCAAGCAAGTGTCACGCCCCAAACTCAGTGTGCGCGACCGGCGCTCAACCGAGATAACCCGACCGAGCAAGCCTGTACATTGCCTTCTACCCGAACTTATTCAAGAATAATAGTAAAATCTAATTCATTAATTAAACGGTGATGAGGATCAAGTAAACAACAACTCAAACTCATTATCAGTAGTTACATCATTTATAAGTTTCAAAATACATACTCTTACATAGTTTGATGTGGAACGTGTGATACAATTACAACATTACCAATTTTACTTTCCCCGTACCAACATACCACCCATGCTATGTCTACAGAGCCTCTATTAGATACAACAGAGTACAGTGATAGTGTCGGAAACAAGGCTCCATCTATACCGCAAGACATGGTGATAAAATGAACAAACGATACATGACCCCGGGTGAAGTGGGGCTCACTAAATCAACTGATAAAAGAGTGTAGTGATATCTCTTATCAGTGTCGCCTGTTTTGATACCACCTACATCTATTAAAGATGCAGCGCCCCCGGCAAAATGGACGTTAGTACTGTTGAATAGTACTATTATATATGACTAAACACTCTCTCAAAGAAATGAGCAGTAATGAAAGTAAGGATAGTCATAATATCAGTTAAAGACAATTACTAAATATCCAATTAGAGATAAGATAAGTTTTAAATAAATTTCAAAATTTTAAGTTGGGAAATATTTGGTACCGATATACCACTATTCACAATTTTGATTATGATTTCCAAAACAGCCACCACCATATGTGCGGTATGGCGTCCGATCATGACCTGATCGGCTAAGATGTCACATGCGATACATCAACCTAATAGCATAATTGTAATTACCATTCTAACATAGTCACCCCTATGTGTGCGGTATGGCGTCCGATCACGACCCGATCGACTAGGCCGTCTCATGCGATACATCAACCAAAATAACAATGTCAATAACAATTATAACACACTCACCACCATGTGTGTGGCATGGCATCCGATCATGACCCGATCGGGTAGGCCGTCTTATGTGAGTCATCACCCTTTTCTGTCAATCACCCTGTTTCATATTTCTTGCACATCTCTTTATTTCATTCGCACTAATGGTCACAACTGTATTATTTCTATTGGCACATTTGCCGTGTTTCATATTTCACATTTTTCATTACGTGATTCGTATTTCATGCACACCTTTTTACTTTCAACAATCACCATGGACTTTCCAACAACAAGTCATTTCTATTCAAGACATTTAAGCACATATTTGAGCAAATAGGAGGTTTAAGCAGATTACGATTTCTTACACAGGCTTTCATTAGTTTTCCTTTAAACACAACTTGAGGTTATGGAATTTAGATATACAAGCCCTACTCTGAACACATTCTCAAATAGTAGTACAACATAACAAGAGCATTTGAACTACATATTGGTCACAGATGTCTTTTGACACCAGCTTATCCGGGTAATCGATTCACAATAAGCAACTCGGAACTTACATGGATATTGTGGGGTTAAATTTTAAGAGAAGAGTTTAGACATCATACCTTTCTTGAGCTTCCTTAACTCTAAATGTTCCGTAAATTTTAGCAACTTCAATATATTTTAGAAAAGTAGAAAATTGAACAAAAATTAGGAAGATGAGCATGGTTCTAGCTCATTTGAGTATTTTATCAAGCACTAGGTGTACATTAAGGTTTCAAGGTCCTTTTATATAGGATTCCTTCATCCTACAACCCATTCTTTACTATTTTAGCTCAACAATCTCCCTACATCCTATGATCAATCATGCATGAAAAATAAGCCACTCCCATACCCATGAATTATCTTACTACTTGCCCATTTATAGTTAAATTTCGAAATTAAGAGATAGGGTGTAGAATCCTACCTCTAAGATGAAGACCTAGTGTGTTTCCCTTGTTAATTCTTCCAAAAGTTTGAGTAAGAATTGGGGAATAATTGATTGAAGATTTCTCTCCCTCTCTAGAGCCTTTTATCTCTCTCCAAATATCATATTCTCCCATCATAAATAGTCCATAGGGTCTAAATAATAAAATGGGGTCGGGTTATAAAAACCCAAAAATGAAGCTCTAAAATGGGATATGTGGTTACATATGCGACTGCATAATGCTTCTGTGGTCCGCGAAATGGCCCTCTAGAACTCGGCCGGTCTGCCCCACTCTGTGGCCGTTATGCGGTCCGCAGACCTGTTCAACGGTCGCATAATGCGCCGCAGAACCTACCTCTGCAAACTTTCCAAGTTGGCTCTACGATTAGTGTGCGACCCGTGAAATCATTTTGCGGTCGCATAAGGGCTGCAAAACGACATCCAAAAAAAGGCCCAAATGGCTGCCTTACTCTACGACCATGCTGCGGCTTGTAGAGTAATTCTGTGGCCGCATAATAGGCCGCAAAAATGCCCAATTTTGCCAAATATATTCCTACAAATATCATTAACACATATTCCTACCTCGGCACCACGAAACCTCAGGTTCTATTAGGAAAGGTTTTACGAGGCTTTATAAAAAGAACCCGGCTAGGCTCCAAAAAATCTAGTCTCGCAAACTGATTAGCAAAGCCTGAAAATCCATGGCTAGTTGTCTCTCTGCTGCCGTAAAATATGCCAAATTGCCCATACTCTGAGCCTTTGTACTCAAGGCATGGACCACCACATTGGCCTTCTCGGGTTGATTCAAAAAAGTGATCTCATAGTCTTTCAGCAACTTTAACCATCTTCTCTGCTCCAAATTAAGGTTCTTCTACTTGAATAGATACTGGAGACTCCGATTATCGGTATATACCTCACATGGAACACCGTATATATATTGCCTCCAAATCTTCAATGCGTGAACAATAGATACCAATTCTAAGTCATGTACAGGGTAATTCTTCTCATGAACCTTTAACTGTCAAGACGCGTAGGCAATCACCCTACCAACTTGCATCAACACTGTGCCAAGGACAATACGTGATGTATCACAATACAAAGTGTAATCTCCAAAACTTGTAGGCAACACCAACACTGGGACAATCTATTCAAAGGTGCAAAAATGGATGAGAATCCCTAAACGAAACGACGATAATATCCGGCCAAACCCAGGAAACTCCAGATCTCAGTAACTGAAGACAGTCTGGGCCAACTCTAAACTACCTCAATCTTCTTTGGATCTACCTTGATCCCCTCATTAAACATCATGTGACCCAAAAATGCCGCTGAATCAAGCCAAAACTCACACTTGGAGAATTTTGCATATAACTTCTTCTCCCTCAAGGTTTGGAGCATGATCCTCGAGTTCTGCTCATGGTCCTCCCGACTACGAGAATACACCAAAATATCATCAATGAACAGATGATGAAATAATCAAGACATGGCTAGAACACACTGTTCATTATGTGCATAAATGTTGTTGGGGCATTGGCCCGCCCAAATGGCATCACTAGAAACTCGTACTAACCATACTAAGTCCTAAAAGCAGTCCTTGGGAATTCTGATTCACGAGTTTGAACTGATGATACCCTGACCTCAAATCAATCTTCGAGAACACTCTAGCACCCTAAAGCTGGTAAAATAAGTTATTTTGGCTATTTTTGACCAAGAAATTTTCCAAACTCTCTCAACACCTCTGTAAAAGCTCTCAAAGGTTCCAAGTCTATTCCAAGCTGGTTTTACCTAGACCTATCCTTAAAAATTAGCCTAAATGAAGAAAAGAGTCTTTATAGTGTTGTGATGCCATTAAGGGTGCTTGTAAGCTAAGGGAAGCTTTGATTTGAGTTTTTTCTGATTATTTAAGGTATTTATAACACTCTCTTTCTTGGACTGTAGCTTATATATGCATTGGTTAAGTTATTTTGATGAATAATTACAATATAGAACTTGAAGTTGTATAAGAAGTTGTTGTCTCTTCTTGGACTTTTTTGGAGTTGTGTATATGACTTCATACGGTTGGAAATCGCGGGAATGTCTTCGTTATATTATTAGTATTGTTGTTATGCTGGAATATATTTTTATTATGTTGATGATGTTTTAAATAGTTGAATAAGCAACCACACAATACCTAGAAGTTGTCCATATTGTTGTAACATCTTGTTGGGTTGTTTGATCTTACTTTTATGATGGATATTAGGTTGGAATGTCATGCCAATATATGTTTTTATATTCTAGATTGTTTAAAGGTGTTTTAAGTATAGCGGAGATGTAAAACGAGTTGGGTTCGCATCCAATCCAAGCTTACCGCTCTTCGTGTTAAGTAGTAGTTCTGTTGGTGACATTTGTGCACCGTTGTTATGTAGGGTGAATTGCATTTTTGGGCTGTTAGGTGTGTTGTGGCGCTGAAAGTATATAGTTGAAGGTCGTATATGATCTTGTTGTTTTTATAGACTTGGGGAAAGAAAGGAAAACAAGGGAGACGCTGCCCGTTTTAATAATAAATAAGCTTGTTGTACGATAGTTGCATCTTTCGTAGCTTAACAATAGCATTATTATCGTTATTGTAGATTAAAGTGCGATGAGATGATTTCAACGTGGTCATTAGATAGACTGTGATAAGGCATGTTAAGGCTAGATCTTCTTTCCTTTTGGCATTATCCATATGATATAAACGAAACGAGCAAACATGCAACTTTCACAAATGACTCTATTCTTAGAAGTAATAGGGATGCCTATGTTATTGATTCCCCGTATGTCCTGTTATTATATCGTTTGTTCATGGGTCGTAGAAAATACATAAGTTGATAAATTTTATTTCATGATATTCTTTTTAAGAAGGCATATTTATCTTATGGCATTCCGATTTTATTGACTTATTCATTATGCATTG
>AWOL01S0029522.1:0-16682 GCA_000715115.1 Nicotiana otophora
ACGTGAGTTGTCCGTGCAGCACGTGAGTTGTCCGTGCGGATCTAGATATGATATTATAGCATGCGAGTTGTCCGTGCTTATATCGCTTGGGATGTAGGAGCCCCTCACAAGTCTGTACACCCCATCGAGCGCAGTCGACTATAAACAGGGATCGGGCTGCACGCCGAAGCAGGTATTGTATAGCGCTGAGTGATTGAGTGTGCCGAGCATAGTGAGAGAGAATGCGAGACAATGAGATTGAGTACTCTGAGACCGTGAGTACATGAGAGCAATCTCTGAGATAAATTGCATTGACATGCACACATGACATATATGCATAGAGATGTGTTTTTCTCATGTTGTACAGTATCACTTTATTCATGATTCTGCACACATGTTGACATATGGGCATAGTGATGCATTTGTTTTACACTGGTTATCTGGGAAAGAAAATGAGATATTTTATTTACTATTGAAATGATTTTTGGAAGAATTATTGTTCTCAAATTATTCGTATTTTTGGCAACTTCGGCAAACGATTTGGGTTTTCAGTTATGTATTTGAAAGGAAGAACTATTATTTTTGAAATCGTGTTTCGGCTGAGCATTTTTATCTCTGTGTTTCTTCTGGTACTATTTGCTTTATGTTGTTATGGACTGTTCTGGACTAGTGCTTTTGGACCCGACCTTGGTAGAAGCTCGTCACTTCTTTCAACCTACGACTAGGTTTGTTACTTACTCAGTACATGGGGTCGGTTGTACTTATACTACACTTCTGCACATTGCGTGCAGATATTGGCCGTCGTTGTTGCTGTGCTCGATGGTTGCGCGATCTGAAGATGTACTTGTGTTCCTTGTTGTAGCTGCCTCTTGTTGAGGGTAGCCTTAGATTTATAAAAGCTTTATTTTTGTATTATTCAAACAGACTATGTATTTATTTTATTTCCGCTTTGTACACTCTATTCTTAGAAGCTCATGATTTGTACTACCAGTTCTTGGGGAGATGTATTGGTTTTAGATATTTTCTTTTAATTAATTTCATTGGAATGGAATAGATGGAAATTGGCTTACCTAACGGGTTGGGTTAGGTGCCATCACGACTAGTGGGATTTTGGGTCATGACAAGGTGGTATCAGAGCCAGGGTTCATAGGTTCTACAAGTCATGAGCAAGTGTCTAGTAGAGTCTTGCGTATCGGTATGATGACGTCCATACTTCTCTTCGAGAGGCTACAGGGCATTTAGGATATATACTTCCCATCTTTCTTTCCTTATCGTGCGGCATTAATTCAGCTTGCGACATAACCTTTTGAATTACTTTCACGTATTGGTATGCGCACATGAGCGCTCGGTATCAGTTGTGTATCGCCGGCTTGTGATTTCACGGATAATGTGCGAAATGTGAATTCTATGTTTTGGTGATGGACCAGTCTGGAGGACTTGAGGCCATTTATGCATTCTGCAATTGTGGCTCCATTTATTTAACTCACGACTATATATCAGGGATGAGGGAACAATTTCATCTATGTTGTTTGTCCCATTCATTTCCTGCCAGTCTCGTCTTTTTGCAATTTCCTACTTTCAGTTTTACCACGTTATGCATCCTCCCGATTGTTTATCCGAAAAGCGGATGGAGTTGAATTTGTATGTAGTTCTAAGCATATGTGATATAGATTAATACAAATCATAAGGATAAATAGAAAGATCAAATATGGATTGCAAAGAATGCAAAATAAACAAGGTTGTAAAGAAGATTATTTCTAGGACTAAGCGAGATGAATCAATTTATGAAGCTTAAAAGAGTAACTCTTGAATATAGGAGAATATGGTGCTTGAATTACCATGTAAGCCAAAGCATTACGCTCTAAAGAACTGTAGCCATGTCCTTTATAGTGAAGGATCCTCCTTTAGATATAATTAAAAATACATAGTGGAGAACCCATGATAAATCAACTTTTCACTAATTTATGCCGAGATTCTCTCCCTTAGTTTGTTTGTAATGGCTCTTGTCTGTGAGCTCGAGCTCGATCGGCCTCGGTGCTGGTCGGTATTGCTTCTAGAACTCGATATGGACTCGGGATCTGGTGTTGATTCGGACTCGATCCCGGTTGGCGTCTGCCCCTCAAGCTCGAAATCTTCTCATTATAGTTCGATTCTGACCCGAGCTCGATAATGACTTCGAACTCGGTGTTTCATCTATACCCGAAATTTGAAGCTTGTTTGTACCACCTTCGGAACCCATCTCGATATTACGAAGTCTTTTTTTGATCGATTATGTTTCGACCCCGATCAATCGTATGAAGGCGGCCGAAATCTATTTCGACCGTATACAGATAGTCCCCTTATTTCTCGGGAAAGATGTGGTGATAAACGATATGATTTCTCAATGGCTCGATTGGATTATAAGCTGACGTTCACATTGGGATCGATCATGACGCACATGATAGATGTCCCGTCGATTTAGTTTTTTAAGGAATTTAATGTATGTCAGATGGTGGTCGGCCACCGCTGATATTGAACCGTCATTGTTTCAACCTATAACTAGCCTTTCCGTCCACCATTCGTCACTTTTACTTCTTCAATCTTCAAAAAAAAATTCAAGTTCTTTTTCGTCTCTTCTCAGTTTATTCGCTGATCTTTGACTCTTTTCTGCAAAATGCTTCTTCTAAACCACCAAATCATTGTCACTGTTATGCCCCAAACTCGGGGAGCGCGATCGGCGCTAAACCAAGAGAACCCCCGGTCGAGCAAGCATGTTAGATTTCCTTCTACCCAAACTCATCCATGAATAAAGAGGAGATGTACTCCATTCATCAACATTGAAAAGATTCATTAATAACTTCCTTTTTATTCCCATTAGCAGCTTCCTTCATAATTTCCAAAATATTATGAGTTTATAAAATTAATGAAAAACATGATTTCCAGATACCAATATTTCTAGTTCAATTCTCCAACATCAACCACAACCCACAACCTGTCTACGGAGCCTCTAAATATAATAGAAGAGTAATATGAAAATGCCGACAACAAGGCCCCGGCTATACCTCGAAATACTGTACATGATAAACAAAAGATACATGACCCCGAAATGAAGTGAGGCTTACCAAATCAGTTGAAAAGAGTGCACTGCTATCGCTAATCAATGCCGCTTGCTGTAGAATCACCTGCATCCATTAAAGATGCAGCGCCCCCGACAAAAGGGACGTTAGTACTATCGAATAGCACTAGTATGCATAGCTAAAAGTTCTCTTTCAAAATAGAATGCCCATATAAGAAAAGACAACACATAGAAACAACAAGTCACAACCAACAACATTCAAATGTTCAGTTAAAACATAATAATTTTAAAAATACGAACTTCATATACAATTTTGGTTGGGAGATCATTAGCACCGATATACCACTGTCTTTATTAGCACGGAGTCCGATCACGCCCGATCGGCTAGGCTATCTCCCCACAAACAATATGGTTTGACATGTGATGCAAAAGAAAGTTCTTACCATGAGTAGTACCACTATATACGCAATATGGCGTCTGATCTCCACCCGATCAGGTAGGCCGCCTTCCCACATATGCCGTGTGGGTTGACTTTTCCAATCCACAAAGGTTTCAGTTTCATCCCAATTAAGGGGAATAACATCACAATTTCCAAAGGTTCTAATTTTATCCCAAATAAGGGGAATAGTCCCAATCCACCCCTACACCGGCACGTGTAGTGTCAGGTGTGGGCCTTATGACCCACCCTTCCTTGTTTTTGCTAATGATGCTCCCAAAAATATTTTTGATTTGATATGCAAATAGAAATATTATAAATACCATTGTACTCACCTCAACATCTTTCACATTGTATAAATTCTCATTAGTATTTTTAGTCATTCACAACGACAATATTTCCTTGGCTCATTAGGCCATTCACAAGATTCTTTATTCCTAGCACGATGGCCGTATTTCATATTCCACACTTTCACCTCTTCAATTTCAAATACCACCATCAAATATCAACATATAGAATATTTCAGAAATCATAAACTTCAATTCCATTTGAAATGGGAACTTCAAATACAAATGGTTTCTTTCCTAAGAATGAGGCATACCAACCAACAATATAAACACACATGAAAAATCATAAACAATCAATACATCATCTATTCTTGTAATACTCTTCCCAAAAAATAACAATATGCAATTTCAACACATGAGTATATGGAACTCGAATCACACTGGATATATTTATAAAGTAAAGCATTAGTTAAAGCAGCCACTGGTGGGAATGAATTGAGTACAAAAGCTTTTAGGCAATTCTATCTTCGGAGTCGTTTTTTTAAACAATTGAGTCGAGGCTCATTTCATATTCTTTATCGCATCTTCTCAAATCATTTGCACTACTAGCCACAATCATAACTTAAATTCTTGGTACGTTGGCCACACTCTATATCCCTAATTAACTTATTTCACTTCCAACCATCTTTATAGATTATAAACAATAAGACATTTCATAATCAAGACTTTAGGTACACATAGGAGCATTAATATTGTTAAGAATATTGAGATTTTCTCACACAATTTGGCATACTATCTTTCATTGAAACACGACTCAAAGACAAAACCTTTTAATACACAACCCATACTTTGAAACTTAAAGAAATATTATGGAATTCAACTCCAATAGAGAAAGTTTAGCTAGCATACCTTGCTTTGAGCTTTCCTTAAATTACTACAACATTCCGGAAATTCTGGCAATCCCAATCTATTTTGAGACATAACAAAAATTGAACCATAATTAGGAAGATATTCATGATCTCAGCTCATTTGAGCATTTTATCAAACACTAGGTGTGAAAATCTAACTATAACCTTTGAGCATTTTATCTCGGCATGACCTTCTTCGATCACGGATCTCGAGAGTTGAACGACAGTCCTTGAGCTTATTTCGCCTTCCTCGACCGATGATCCCAAATTTGCAAGTGCATCAGCCTCACTGTTCTGCTCTCATGGAACATGCTGTAAAGTCCATTCTTTAAAACGGTACAAAGTGACCTGTAGTTTGTCCAAATACCTTTGCATTATATCTTCTCGAACTTCGAAGTTTTTGTTTACTTGGTTTACCACCAGCAAAGATTCGCACTTGGCTTCAATGATTTCTGCTCCCAAGCTTTTAGCTAGCTTGAGACCTGCAATCATGGCCTCATACTCAGCCTCGTTGTTAGTCAACCTAGTAGTTTTGATAGATTACCTAATACTGTTACCCGTGGGTGGCTTTAAAATGATGCCTAGCCCGGACCCCTTAACGTTCGAAGTCCCATCCGTAAAAAGGGTCCATACCCCCGATGACGTACCCAACTTCAATAAGAGTTCTTTTTCGACTTCGAGTACGAGGGTCGGCATGAAATCAGCCATGAAGTCTGCTAAAATTTAAGACTTGATGGTCGTACAGGGTTGATACTCGATATCGTACCCGCTGAGTTCAATGGACCATTTGGCCAATCGGTCTGATAGTTCGGGCTTGTGAAAAATAATACGAAGCGGGTAAGTGGTTAATACACATATGGGGTGACATTGAAAGTACAGTCTTAACTTTCTAGAGGTGCTTATCAGTGCAAGTTCTAATTTTTCTAGGTGCGGATATCTAGTTTCTGGTTCGACTTATATAATAAACGGGAAATTGCGTACTTCGCTCTTCTCAAACTAAGACACCGCTTATCGCGATTTCCGATACTGCCAAGTACAAGCAAAGCTTTTCATCTGTCTTTGGAGTATGAAGTAGTGGCGGGCTCGATAGATATCATTTTAATTCCTCTAATGCCTGTTGGCATTCCGGGGTTCAAGCGAAATCGTTCTTCTTTTTGAGTAGAGAGAAAAATTGCTGACTTCGATCTGACGACCTTGAAATGAATCGGCCTAAGGCTGCAATCCATCCCGTTAGCCTCTGTACGGATTTTACACTATCCACGATGGTGATGTTTTCGATGGCCTTGATTTTATCGGGCTTAATCTCGATCCCCCGATTTGACACCATGAAGCCGAGAAACTTGCCCGAACCGACCCCGAAAGCACACTTCTCGGGGTTAAGCTTCATGTTGTATTTCCTAAAAATCTTGAATGTTTCCTGCAAATGGGTCAAATGGTCCTCTGCGCGCAGGGACTTAACTAGCATGTCATCAATATAAACTTTCATTGATTTACCTATTAGTTCCTCGAACATTTTATTTACTAGGCATTGGTAAGTAGCTCCTACATTTTTTAGCCCGAAGGGCAACACATTATAACAATATGTTCCATACTTGGTGACAAATGAAGTCTTTCCCTGGTCTTCCGGGTTGATTTAAATTTGATTATACTCGGAATAGGCATCGAGAAAAGTAAGGATTTCGTGGCTAGCCTTGGCATCGATCACGTGATCGATGTTGGGCAGCAGAAAAGAATCTTTGGGGAATGCATTGTTCAAATCCTTATAATTTACACACATTCTAAGTTTGTTCCCTTTTTTAGGCACCACAACTACATTGGCTAACCATTCAGGATATTTCACCTCCCGAGTAGACCCTATTTTGAGAAGTTTGGTTACCTCGTCCTTTATGAATGTGTGCTTTACCTCGGACTGGGGTCTTCTCTTTTGCTTCACCGGTCTGAACCTAGGGTCCAAGCTTAGCCGATGTGTCGTTATATCCGGTGGGATTCCTGTTATATCTAAATGGGACCAAGCAAAACCATCCATGTTATCGATAAGAAATTAAATAAGTCTGTTCCTGAGTTCGGGGGTTAATCCCGTTCCTAGGTATACCTTTTGTTCGGGCAAACACTCGATTAATATGACTTGCTCCAACTCTTCGATCGTTGATTAGGTAGCGTCAGAATCATCGGGAAGCACGAAGGATCGAGGATTCCTATGATCATCATATTCATCGTTCTTCTGATTTTCTGGCTAGGTTAAAGTTGGTGTCTATGATTGCTATTTGGCATATTGTTCCCCTTTTGAGTTCGATCCCTTTATTGGAGAAGGCGAGGATATCAGATTCGCTTCCTCGATGGCAAACATTTCTCATACGGCCGGTTGTCTCCGTACACTGTTATGACCCCCCTCGTTGTTGGGAATTTAAGAACCTGGTGTAGGGTCGAAGGTACAACTCTCATGTTATGGATTCATAGCCTTCCAAAAAGTGCATTGTACCTCATGTCGCCTTCGATTATGTGGAACTTCATTTCTTGGATGGTCCTGGCCACGTTTATCGGCAGAATTATCTTGCCTTTGGTGGTTTCACATGCCATATTGAATCCGTTAAGGATCAGGGTCGTGGGTACGATCTGGTCCTATAGACCTAGTTGTTGTACGACCTTCAATCTAATGATGTTGGCCGAGCTCCCTGGATAAATTAACACACGCTTAACTATAGTTTTATTCATAAGTACGAATATTACCAGTGCATCGCTATGAGGTTGTATGACTCCTTCTGCATCTTCATCATTGAAGGACAAAGTTCCTATGGGTGCGTAATCCTGTGTTCGAGATCGTTTTTCCCTCACAATCTATGTCTTAGTGCGTTTAAGCACCGGCCCTTGAGGGGTATCGACGCCGACGATGATCATGTGGATGACATGTTGTGGTTCTTCTTGTTCGTTTTGCTTGTCGAAATCCCTATTTTTGAAATGGTTCTTCGCCCTGTCGCTTAAATATTCTCGAAGGTACCCTTTATTGAATAACCGGGCTACCTCCTCTCTTAGTTGCCTGCAATCTTCCATTTTGTGGCCATGTGTGCCATGATATTCGAATATTTGATTAGGATTTCTCTGGGCAGGATCGGTATGCATGGGTCGAGGCCATTTAGTGTCTTTGATGAGTCCGATAGCCAACATAATGGTAGATGCCTCAATGCTGAACTTATACTCTGATAACCGAGGAGCTTCCTTAGATCCGGTAGGCCTGTCGAACCCACTTCTGTTCATCAGTCCCCGAGACCCTTGACCTTGATCACTTCTTTTGTTGATTTGTCCGGGGTTACGTCTCAATTTATTGTATTTTGTTATTTCCGTGATACGCTCGATATCCATCCCTGATCAGACCTTGTTCTCGATTGATATCCCTTCGAGCAACGGTTTCAGCCCCCAACTGATCATCTTCGACTCTAATTTTTGATTGGTATCAATTGTGCACGTCGGCCCAAGTGATAGCTGGGTACTCAATCAGGTTATGCTTCAGTTGCCATGATGCCATCAGACTTCGTTCATTCAAAACTTGAGTGAAAGCCTGAACAACCCAATCGTCTGTGACTAGTGACAGATCCATTCGTTCCATTTGAAAACGAGATACAAACTCCCTTAGCGTCTCGTTATCCTTATGTCTTACCTTGAAAAGGTCTGATTTCCTCATTGCAACCTTATGGCCCCGACGTGCCTTTATGAAAGAATCTGCTAACATGGCAAATGAGTCGATTGAATTCGGTGGTAGGTTGTGATACCAAATCATTGCTCCTTTTGAGAGGGTCTCTCCGAACTTTTTCAACAACACAGATTCGATTTCATCGTCCTCCAAATCATTACCCTTGATGGCGCACGTGTAAGAGGTGACGTATTAGTTGGGATCGGTTGTTCCGTTATATTTGGGAAAGGATTTTGCACGAATATTTTGGAATCCAACCCTTTTATCATTGGTGGAGCCCCCGGGATCTAATCTACCCTGAAATTATATGTTTCCACTTTTTTATCATTGGCTTCGACTCGCTTTGTGAGCTCCTCGAGTATTGTAGCAATTTTGGGAGTAGTCCCCGATTCTTGCTCATTTGACCTTACTATGGCTGGCTTAGTTCGGAGGGCAATTTCTCGGGGTGGACTGGGCTCCGGCCTGCTTGGTAGCTGGGTTTTGCTCTGCAATTGAGCTATCGCTACCTGTTGGGCTTGCAATATTTCAAAAATCATACGCAAGCTGATGCTGTTTTCCTCAATGTTATGGGTGTTTCGAGCTGCAGACCGAGTGCCACCATGAATGCTATTTTCAGGTTTAGAATGTATGTTCGCCTCAATGGCCACATGCGAATTGATATCTATCGGCACTCTGATCCAAGCTCCTACAGCGTTGACAAGTGGTCTTTCGGTACTGGGTGTCAAGTTATTTTTCTCATCTTGAAGACCAGCTTCATTGTCGATAGATAAGGCCATTTGATTGGTAGTTAGTCGCTGCTAATCCGAAATCCGAGATACTTTCGGAAACAAGCGCAAAACGGTGTGTTTTTGCAGATTCATATCAAATAACCACTGTTATCCTTAGCCCTACGGTGGGCGCCAAACTGTTTATCCGAAAAATGGATGGAGTTGAATTTATAAGTAGTTCTAAGGATATGTGATAAAGATTAATACTAATCGTAAGGATAAATAGAAAGATCAAATATGGATTGCAAAGAATGCAAATAAATAAGGTTGTAAAGAAGATGATTTCTAGGACAAAGCAAGATGAATCAATTTATGAAGTTTAAAAGAGTAACTCTCGAATATAGGAGAATATGGTGCTTGAATTACCATGTAAGCCAAAGAACTACACTCTACAGAAATGTAGCCATGTTCTTTATAGTGGAGGATCCTACTTTAGATATAATTAAAAATACATAGTGTAGAACCCATGATAAATTAACTTTTCCCTAATTTCTGTCGAGATTCTCTCCCTTAGTGTGTTTGCAATGACTCTTGTCTGTGAGCTCGAGCTCGATCGGCCTCGGTGCTGGTCGGTATTGCTTCTAGAACTCGATATGAACTCGGGATAAGCTGATGATTCGGACTTGATCCCGGTTGGCCTCTGCCCCTTAAGCTCGAAATCGTCTCGTCATAGTTCGATTCGAACCCGAGCTCAATAATGACTTCGAACTCGGTGTTTGATCTATACCCTAAATCTGAAGCTTGTTTGTACCATCTTTGGAACCCATCTCGATATTACGAAGTCTTTCTTTGATCCATTATGTTTCGACCCCGATCAATCGTACGAAGGATGAAATCTATTTCGACCGTATACACCGATAATCATTGATTTGCTTTCGCCCTGCCACGCCATAAGAAGTCGTCATTGGTTTAGTGCATCGATGGCGCTCCATGCCTTAATATTGTTCAAATTACATTTTCCACTACTCTCTTCTTCACTTTAAAACCTCCATAGCTGTTTGAATAGTAAATTTTTGTTTTGCATTCTCAAAAGTCTTCACCCCTATTTCCCCATTCCCTTTAGATTTAATTGTTGATGACAATTTCACCTGATGCATCTTAAAAAAGAACAACAAATCTATTCTCTTTTCCTTTAGTTGCGTCTCCACATTTGATGGCATGTGCAATAGGTATATAAGTAATCCATCCAGCAGACAATTGATTAAGGTAACTTCTTCCTATGGATAAGTATTGTTTTTCAGGTAGGTAATGTTTGTTTAAAGCATGCAATAAAATGATGCCATGCTTGTATTGTTTTCCAGGACAATAATTTCCTTTCGTACTTATCACCAACCCATTGCCATACTTTAGAGTCTTTGAATTAAGCTCCCAAAGGCCTTCCTTGATTAGTTGCGGGAAACTCCTCCATCTTGCATCCCGATATCCTTGTAGACCATGAATAATATTTCTAGCTTCATTGGAGCTTCTTTTAGCCAAATCAATGTACATGCCAGTGGTTGCCTCAATATCAACTGCACCACTCCTTAATACCTTATTTGTTGTTCATCTGTCCCACATAGAATGTGACCGTCACCTGCATACACAGTGTGTGAAATCTCTACAGTATTAGCATTCACTGTGCCAATTTTGAAGTCTTTTAGCCAGCTTTTTTCCACAATTTCATACGGAATTTCGATATGGAACATTCATCACCAAAGAGAACCAAGATGGTGATAAGGGATCATGTTTTCTCAGTCTCATGATGAAGATTTTTGAGTACCTTTTTCTCAATCACCTTCTTTAGCCTTTCATTAGAGATCTTTGCCATGATTTTATAAAAGCTGCCAAATAGACATATTAATATGAAAGTCCCTTAGTTTCGTCACTAGTTTTGATAGCCAATTCCTCAATGAAAGGCCTTTGTAACCTTTCTTCTCACTCCAAAGAACTTTTACCCAAATTCATGTCATATTGTCATTCCACTTGGACTCCAGCTTTCAGTCTCTCTCTTGAGAAAGGTCAAGGGTTTTGTTAAATAAATGGACACGCATAAGCTAGTACTTGATCGTACAAAAAAGAGGAGATTCCTCTTTACAGAAAACAAAAGAGAGGATAACTCCCCAGTGACAAATATTTATCTACTTTGGGTTGTCAATTGTAACGACCTAATCGGTTGTTTTGAGAATTTGCATTCCGTTAAGCTATTTGAAGTCTTGAGTAGCTTCATATGATGTATTATGATTTGTGTGTATCATCAGTTTGGGTTTTCAGGTGTTTCGGAATTAGTTTGGAAGAATAAATTTTATGTTAGAAGCTTTNAAAATTCATGTCATATTGTTATTCCACTTGGACTCCAGCTTTCAGTCTCTCTCTTGAGAAAGGTCAAGGGTTTTGTTAAATAAAATGGACACGCATAAGCTAGTACTTGATCGTACAAAAAAGAGGAGATTCCTCTTTACAGAAAACAAAAGAGAGGATAACTCCCCAGCGACAAATATTTATCTACTTTGGGTTGTCAATTGTAACGACCTAATCGGTTGTTTTGAGAATTTGCATTCCGTTAAGCTATTTGAAGTCTTGAGTAGCTTCATATGATGTATTATGATTTGTGTGTATCGTCAGTTTGGGTTTTCAGGTGTTTCGGAATTAGTTTGGAAGAATAAATTTTATGTTAGAAGCTTTAAGTTGGAAAGGTTGATCAAGTTTGAATTTTGAGTATTTGATCTCGGATCAGAGTTTTGATGATTTCTCTAGGTCCAGATGATTATTTTGGACTTGGGTGTATGTCCGGAATTGCATTTGGATATTTCTAGAAGGTTTCGGCACTAATTGGCGAAAGTTGGAAATTTGAAGGTTTGGAATGTTCATAAGTTTGACCGGGAGTTGACTTTAATGATATCGGGTACGAATTGTATTTTCGAGAATTGGAATAGCTTTATTATGTCATTTGGGACTTTTGTGCAAAATTTGAGTCCATTTCGATTTGATTTGACAAGGCTCGGCATGAGTTGTAGAAGTTGAAAGATTCAATGTTTATTAAGTTTTATTTTAGGCGCGATTCGTGGTTTTGATGTTGTTACGGATGATTGAGGCCTTGAGTAGGTCCAGGTTATGTTATGGGACATGTTACTATGTTCGGACAGGGTCCTGAGGGGCTCGGGCGTGATTCGAATTGATTTAGGACCATTGTTTTTCATATTTGCATTGCTGGTTTCTTCTCATGTCTAGTGCACCAAACGTTCTTCGCGATCGCGTAGTAGGAGGTGCGATCGCATTGAGAAAAAATAGAGCTATGCAGTTTCTTAATCGCTGCCGTGATTGGATGACCGCGGTAGGGTAGCTTGGTGTTGGTTACGGTATGAAATTGCATGGGAGAGGCCGTGTTCGCATAGACTGAGGCGGGAAGCTGGGAGATGGAAGATTCTTCAACGCATTCCAAGATGGTACGCCTTCGTGAAGGTTGGGTGCCTGTGTGCTTCATGTTCGCATTGCCAGTGTTGCAAACATGTAGAGATTTTGGGTTGCAGTGGCACTTGTTCTCCATGACCGCGAAGGTTGTTCTGCGATCGCGATGAGTATCCCCGGGCAGTGAATATAAAGTACTCTATTTCGGAAGTTTCGACCATTTTAGCATAATTGGAGCTATGGAACTCGGATTAAGATAAGTTTTTAAGGTGATGTTCACCATATGGATTGGGGGTAAGTGTTCTCTACTCGGTTTTGATTATATTTCATGAATCTATCTTCGTTTTGGCATTTGATTGCTGATATCAAGAGAGAAATTGAGGATTTTTGTCTAAACTTTTATAAAGTGAATTTGAGTTTTGAACATCGATTCGCAGCCGGATTTGAGTAAAACTAGTATGGCTGGACTCGTAATTGAATGAGGTGTCAGATTTTGTGAGTTTTCTTGGGTTCCGAGATGCGAGCCCGGGTTTGACTTTGGGCTTTTGATTAAAGATTCGACCTTTATCGATTGAGTATGTTTCCTTAGGCATTATTTGATGTAATTGAGTTGCTTTTGGCTAGTTTTTAGCGGTTCGGAGGTTGATACGCGTGGGATGGCATTTCTAGAGTATTGTTTCTCTTGCTCTGTATTAGATTCGGCTTGTTCGAGGTAAGTAACACTTCTAAACTTGGTGCTGAGGGTATGAACCCTTGAATATACTTGTTATGTGTTTGGTGTTGAGGTGACGTGCATGCTAGGTGACGCTCGTGTAGGTGTGCACTGTGTGAATTATGACTCAGATGATTTTGTGGTACAATGTAGTTACCTATCTTGTTTTTATCCATGAAATTTCTACGTGTTAGAGTAATTGAGTTGCGATCCATGTTAGAAATCATGTTTAGGTCATGTACTTATTCTGCTGGGACCCACGGAGGTCCTTTCTGTTGTTGAGTTATTTGCTTAAATTGCAATTACATGCTTAGTCATATTCATTCATTTGCATATCATATCTCAGTCTCTATTATCATTTGTTATCGCATCATGTTATCATTGTTTGGGCTGATTGGCATGAGATTTGCGAGCCTAAGAGATTGGAGAGATTGATGACTGAGTGAGGCCTAGGGCGTGATTGTGAGTGATGATTATGGGATCGGGATGCACACCGCAGCAGGCTATATTGATTATATATATATTATTATTATATGGATCGGGCTGCACGCCACAACCGACCTTATAGGCTTTATTATTATGGGATCGGGCTGCACGCCGCAACAGACAAGATTGGCTTTATATTAGCGCTTGGGTAGGATCCTCCCCTCCGGAGTCTAACATACCCTCAGTGAGCGCAGGTAGCTACTAAGTGCGGGTGCTGGGTGATTGAGTATGTTGAGTGATTGGGAGGTGCTGAGTAACTGAGCATGCTGAGGGAGGTTGATTGCCCCGAGAGCATGAGCACATGAGTTCATCACTGTGCTATATTACATTTGACATGCATACTTGGCATGTAGGTATAAAGATGCATTTCCTCATGTTGTACTGCTTTCCGTAACTGTGAATGAGCTGAGCGTCATATCTTTGAGTTATTACTTGTACTGCTTTATTTATATTGTTACGAGTTGTTCCTGGTGTTGCACCCTATTTTGAACTAGTGAAGACAAGATTCAACTTGTGGTTTCTCTGTTTTTGATGAAAGAGAATCTCCACCTAATATTTGAAGGTATACTAGGGTACCTATTTAATTACTATGTCATGTTCTTTACGGGTCTTCTAACCGGTGAGATTATGGGTAAGGGTTCTTATTATTCTAAGAGGAAGGTGTTAGGCACCTCTTAAAATCTACATGAGGTAGCTCCATAGGATTTAAACTAAGTTTGAGATCAATTATTTGTAAAACTGGCTTTGATTAATAATAAGGATTGCTACATACTGTATACCTAGGTATGATATTGAGAGAAATAATGTGGAGTCCTAAAGGGATATGAATTTATGAAAGGGTTCATAAGAGATGTTAAAAGAGTTTTGAAATTGGCACATAAGTGGTGTAAACTTTATAAGCTTATAAAAGAGATTGAGTTATGAAAACCACTTTGATTTGGGGGATGGTTATTTACATAATGCTAAAAGTATGTTTGTGAGAAAGCATATCTAGAATTTACCTTAGATTCGAAGGATTTTCAAAGAAAGAGTCATTTGCTGGAAATTTCTTAAAGGCGACGATTTCTGAAGTTCTGATTTTTCACTTGAGAAAACGAAAGTTGAATTTGGTTTTCCTTTTAGAAATAGGGCTACCGTTCACTAAGTTCTATATTTTAAAATCTTTTAAAGAAGATAAGGGTGAGTGAAAAATATGACAATTAGCGAGCAGATTACAACTTGCGAACTAAAGACCTACTATTAGCTAATTTTATTTTTTGTAAAATTCTATATTGTTTAAGGATTGCCTAAGTTCATATGATACTAAAGCATAAAGAAACAAAGAAAGCAGGTGTTCTAATATATGAGTGTTATATACATGAGAGGTAAAACAACAATAAAGATATAACAAATAAAACTAAACATTAAACTTGTAGAAGCAGTAAACTAAATTTACGAGGCAGTAATAATGATAAAAGGAGTTGAGGGAAAGAGGACTGGACTCTGGGATTGAGCCTGAAGAAGATAGGCCGAGCAGTAGAGAAGAGCGAACACAGCTGACTTTGGATCTCTGGACGCGGTGCAATAGAGCTGGAATTGGGCCTGAGTTCATCAACAACTCCGAGGCCAAAACAGATGTAAATGTAAAAAATAAGAAGGTTATTAGATATATATCCAATACATTAAACATACTCCAACTATAGAACATTTTGATGCACATTACAAATACATAAGCAGTTAATTAAAACAAGAACACGATTAATGTGGTAGAGGAAATTATATATTAACGTGGTGGCTTTACTTAGCAAATAATTCACATTGGAAATCTTTCATTGTCATTAAACACTAAACCCTTAAAGAACTGGATGTGTCAATGAATTAAGTGCTAAGGAGGGGATCCCACTCAAGGTCGATGCTCCCTTTGGATCCATCGATACTTCAAAGTTCCCAAGGGACTCAAGGCTCGGCGCAATGCTTGTGCCGGGAAGGGCAGCCCAACCTAGAGTCGAACTCCGTTCTCAAATACCTTTAATCACTAGCGACATATTTTCCTTACGAGTTTAAGTGCCAATGAGGACCTTCCAATGCGAACTAAATACTAAAGTATTACCTACCGCAACATATATATTTTCCTATTAATAAAAATAATACAAGATAATACATACTACTATGATACTAAATAGTGAAACATATCAAGGAAAACTAAAGGGAGAGGGGCTAAATTTAGAATACACAAAATTTCATAATCACACCATTACATGAATGAATCACTAAGGCATAACATATTCAAAAATACATTAATAATATTACTTGGCAACCTAAAGACATCAAGCCAAATTCAAACCAACAGTCATAGTCAGCAATTATTTCAGAGATATAATCAAGGTTATGGGACTGAATTCTTATCAATGATTATACACTCTTAGATTTAAACATAGTATCCCTAAGGTATCAACAGGATCATGCTTCTAACAGTATCATCCAGTTATCATGTTCAAACAATATTAACAAAGGGACTTCAATAGGATTTGAGAGTCAAATCCATTTTTAGATTAGCCGTAGGAAGAAAGACTAAGCATGGTTCAAAACAAAGTATGGTGTTGCAAAATTAAGCAAAGGCTAGTAGCATTCAATCAACTGCTTATGGGCAGAATAAATGAGGTAGTGACCTCATTAGGTATAGGAACTTTACACATTACAGAATCAAACTAATCAGGCAAGTGGAGAAAGGAGATAAAAATATTTTATCAAACAAGTTCAAACTCAACATGAATCTAGCTCAGCAAGAGGTAATTTCAGGCTCCAATTTTGACTTATGAGAGAAAAATCAAATGATTTCTCTTTTGAGCTTTAGGGTTTCTGATTTGGGTGTCTTGGATTTGTGTTTGAAAAAGGGAATATTAAGCAAGAATCATAGTGTATCCGGGACAGGGGATATGATTTACAGGTGTTTTGAGTGACCTTGCACAAATTTGTGCAAGGTCTTTAAAGATTTATTGTTGAC
>AWOL01S0029524.1:0-10182 GCA_000715115.1 Nicotiana otophora
TTTGAATTTGAAGAAAATGAGAGAGTAAATGCACTTGTACACTGCACAATAAAACCGTCAAAAAATTCGAAGTAAAAAAAAAGGATAAAAGAGAGCATGCCCAATAGATACTCTTGACTGTAGAACCATTTGTATAAGTTTGACCCCTCTCGTTGATGGGACGAGACATATGACGTAATACAAATGAACAACCTTTGATGGAGAAGTCAGCGATGAGGTTTTCAATGATCTATTTGGCAGAGTGATGTGATAGATATACAACCAATGGTGTGTCTGGGTCGGACCGTGCGACTGTACAACGGGCTCTGATTTGCAAAGCGGGTGGTACAATCTGTAAAAGGTTCTCTGGTTAGTAGAGCGGATGCCGCGATCTTTACAAAGTGCTTTGGTTGGTAGAACAAGAGTTTATTTCATTGAAATTACGATAAGCTTGCGTAATACTTTAAGAAAAACAAAATTTTATTTCATTGAAAGAAACGTCTTAGCGTTCAAAGAGGCGGTTTAACAAAAACGTTGTCAGCATGATTCAATCCTCAATTAATCATGCAAATTTCAAAATTACCAAAAATCCACACTACCAAGACACCTGGAATACCAAAGATGGACTGGCTTTCCGATTCTGCAAAGTCTCTCCTGTTTCAACATCCCTAATGGTCGATGTCTTGATATCAGTTTTACCACAGCAATCCTATATCAATGCAACAAATAACCTTCTGATCCCATCGATGATTTCCTCTTCTTGCGTTGAGTTTTGATCCGGACTTAGAATATTCTCTCACACGATAACCTTTTTCCTACGGTTGCTAAACGGACTCTTTCGAAGCAGGCTGGTAAACCAGTAGTACCCTTTTGTTTGTTCAGCTGAATTGGCTCAGTTATCCCATTTGTTCTGGCTCCTAGCCCAGTTCACGATTTATACCCGTATTTTATCATTTTCCAGATTGCCATCTGTGACCTATGTGGCGATTGCATGTTGTAGAACCATTCATTCTTCTCCATTTTCACTGTTTGTATGATCTCACCCGCATGGAAGGTGACCCCATCTAATTCCTTTATGAAATGAACTGTGTGTTCTGAATAAGCTGGATCACTCCGTTCTCCATGAGTCACTATTTCATGGCAATCCCACTCAAACATCATGCATTGATGTAGAGTGGAAGAAACTACCCCTGCCACGTGTATCCATGGCCTCCCTAGTAGCAGGTTGTAGGAGGAAGAAATATCCATCACTTGAAATAACATCGGGAACTGAATTGGTCCAACTTGCAAGCCTAGATAGATTTCCTCAATAAAGTCTTTCTGCGATCCGTAAAGCCCTTACTCTCATATGGCTTTCTTTCACCTCACTTATATGTATATCCAATTCCCTCAATGTGTAGAAGGGGAAAATGTTCACTTCAAATTCCCCGTTGATCAGTAGTAGAGATATGACCTTGTCACCACACTTGACGGTGATGTGCAGAGCTCTGTTGTGATCCACTCACTCCGCAGGAAGCTCGTCCTTTTAAGAAAAGATATTATTAGTTGCTTCCAGTGCATCACTAGTGGCGTTGCTTGGCATGCTTACTCTACTAAACACTTTTACCAAACAATCCTTATGTTTGTCATAATTAGTTAATCCATGATTGATATGCGTGTCGGGGTCTTTCTCTATATTGTACTCTTTAACCGAAATCTTTCTCTAGAATTTTGTCGCTTATGCATCAAGTATATTTTTTCTCTAGTTCTACACTCTATCTTGATTTCCCCAATTCAATTCCACAGGAGCATAGCACCTTCTTCACCGAATCATCCCATGAGTTGTCGTAATTTCTATCATTTTCCCTTTCCCTTCGACTGATAAGCCCACAAAATTGTCGTGTAATCATTGTTCCAATCCTCCTTGATGGCTATGATGGGCCATGGCTAATATGTATGGACCATTATTGGTGGCTTCAATTGCACGGTGATTAATTGGGTCGCCCAAGGGGCCGTCCTTGTTGCTTCAGTGTTTCCAATGGTAACGATGGTTCCCTTCAAATTATAGTATTCCTCCAAGGTTATCATATTTACTTCTTGATTTGGTAGTGAGTTATGGTTTACATATGGTGGAGCTGGGGTACATTATATGGCTCTATTCTTAATCAACATTTCGATCTCGTTCCTTAGACCGTAGCAATCTTCGGTGTCATGTCCCGAGGCATGTGAATGATATGTGCAGCACTTACTTGAATCAAAGTACTTAGTAGGTTGCTCCTGGATTCTTCCTTCAACCGAATTTAACCGACTCTTCTTAGCCTTTCAAATAATTGGTCCAAAGGCTCTACAATTGGGGTGAAATTTCTGGGGTTCTATGCTTCGAGGTAAGGGCGTGGTTTTGGATCATAAGCAGATCTGCTTTGATGAGTTTTGGTTTTAACATGGGCATATAGTTGTTGTAAGTTTGGATGTGTATTTGGTTGGGGTGGATTATAATATAGCTGGGTATTATAAACTAGGTTATAAGTGTGCTTGGTCAGAGTATGAGTGTTTGCGGGGTATTGATTGGCTCGTCGAGGCAGGCTTGGTTTATGGTAAGGAACAATTTTCGTCACCTCTTCCTTCATATTTTTTGCGCTTCGATGGATCCAAACTGTATAGCTTTGCTAAAAGCTTGTAATTCGGCCATGGATTGTATTTTACCGGACTTGATACCCTTTTCTAAGAAATCTCCCATATTGACCAATTCGGGGAACTTCTAGACCATCATTCCCATCATTTTCTCAAAAAACATTTCTTTCTGAGCACGAATGAAGTATTGTGTCAGTTCATTGTCAACCAGTGGGGGTTTTCCTCTATCTGCTTCTGACCTCCAATGACGGGCATAATATTGAAATGACTTAGATCATTTCTTTTGTATGTTCACTAAAGCAAATTTATCCGGCGTAATCTCAGTATTAAACCTGAAACAATTCATGAAATCCTCAGCCATGTCTTGCCATTCTCTCCAATTCTTGGGATCTTATCTGGTGTACCAGGTGAGTGCTTCCCTGGTCTAACTTCCTATGAATAAATTCATTCTCAATTTCTCGATCCTTCCCACTCATACTAGCTTATCACAATAGGCCCTCAAGTGGGCGTGGGGATTGCCAGTCCCATCGAATATATCAAATTTTGGGGATTTGTATAATGCTGGCATGTCTCTGGATATATGCATAAATCTTCGTAGTCTAAGCTCCCGCTCCCTTGAGAGACTTGCAGGTTATTCATTTTCTCTCTTAGGATCCGTAGTTGTTCTAACAATGACTTTGGATATTGCTTCCTTTTCTATCTCATCATACTGATTGATCTCATAAGGCGCCCTGACCATGATAGGCACAGTGAAAGTAGGTTCTCATGCAATATATACGGGTGAAACATATCTCTCATGGGTGGCGGTGTGTGTCGCAGGTATATACTGCATATGGGTATTTGCAAAGGTTACATTACCACGAGGGGCAGTTTGGACCAAGTTGATTATGGTTGGGGTATTTTGTAGAGCTTGAATGTAGTTGGGAACGTAAGGCGTATGTATGGGAGGGTTTGGTGGATTTTCAAACTAGTGGTTTACCCTGAGACATGGCGGGAATTGTGGTACAAATGAAGGTAGTTGGAGTACCGGCAGGTTGTGGGGTTGATGAAGAAAAATGGTCAGGTATAAATTCTAGGTAATGGTAAGTGAGGTAGTTGTGGAAGCGTCATCATGACCAGATGTGCCGATTCCCGGATTTGTTATACTTATTCGCTCAACGATTCAATTTCTTACTCCATCCGGGAGACATATTCATCATTCCGAGTTTCGTCTCTTTCTCTTGAACCCCCTGGGGCGTCAGTTACTTCTAGAGCATTTCTGGCCAGGTTATCTGTGGCAGTCATCTTTCTTTTGCACCTCAGGTTATATGGTGGCTCGGCCAGTTTAATTATCAACACAAACCAACCTTTGTTCGGGGGAATAAATAATAACATAAACAAGCGATCAAGCAAAACAAGGTAGAAGTTAGCTCAAGAAATGTACATATATAATCACACAGAGCAGTTAATTCACATATTGAACAAACACGTTTTAAAGTACTGGGGGACCTCTCTTTGCCGGAGGTAGGCATACGTCGTAAATGGTAACAAAAAATTCAAATTATTTGACAAGTTTGGATCCGTAGTGAAATTGATTTTCATTAATAGCAAATCTTTGTGGTTACAACATAGTGACCAAGGAAATAGGTTACCAGACTTCCACTGAATAATGTAAGGGATAGAGAATAATTGTCAAATGCTACAACATGGCCCCCTTAGGGTTTTACATAGACTTCATGGGCTTAAAAGACCGCCCTTAGGGAAATTAAAAGGTACAAACTAGAGATCAACCAACAACTCAGTAATCCTCTTATGAATCTTCCCCTAGGATCTCTTCCTCTGGGTCCTCCTCAAGATCCTCCTCAAACTCTTCCTCGACGTCTTCATGATGATACTTTGGTTCCTCCTCCGGGTCCTCTTCTGGGTCATCTTCGAACTCGATATGCACATACTTTTCATGACCCTAATTTTCTACCTTAGGATGCCGTGTAGACTAGGTAAGCCTGACGTTAAATAATAGATTAAAAGAAATAACCAATTGAGATACTAAAATAAAACCGATAATCTCATATAAATTTTCCAAAATAGAACATCAACAACATAATTCCCAAAATCGGTGGAACTAAGTCATAAGCTCTACATAATGTTCTAAATATTCTACTACAACACTGCCTGATAAAGGAAATAAAGGTAATGAAAAGAAAACGGAAGGTGACTCCGAGACCTGCAGACAGCGGGACAAGTAAACAGTTCAGTAATGTAAGCTAACAATGAAAGTTTAAGCGGTAAAGGAAATAAAGAGTAAACACATGATGAAACAACAAGGAAAAATACGGTTAACTTCAAGTAAGTCAAGAAGAAACAACAAAAACTATTGAACCAAGAAACATTTTTAACATAGAGTGCACAACAAGAAATAAAAATTGAGGTACCGCCTCGTTTCCACATTTCACAATTTCAATCACAATCTTTCCTTATAACACCGCGTGCGCTTTTACATTTATTTTTGAAAATAATTTTTCCGAAATAGCTATATGCATTTTAGCCCACCTTATCTTACGGTGTGGCTTCAAGTAGTTCCCCTACTAGTTACACTCATATCAAGACCACCTTATCTCATCTCATGTGTATCAACCCTTAGCCTTATACCACTGTATGAGTATCAATATTACAACACAATTACAACTTGCATCACAAGTGATCATATGTCACAACTTGCCAACATGTCAACAATACCACTGTTTCCACAACAAATAGAAAACGTCTCAGCCACAAGGTGTACAAGAATTTCAACAATAACAAAAAGAGTGAGAAAGCTCAACAAGGAAAGATATCTCCACCAGAGCTATCGATTACCCCGGTGAAATCGTCTAAAATTTGGTGGGCATATACGTCTTGATGTAGAGAGCAATATTCATGACTTGAAATAACAAAATTTGACCCAAGATTGGACTGGAAGATTTTATAAGGGTCCAATCCATTTAGTGCTACAGTGATCGCATCGCCTTTTTGCATATCTGTAGCAAATAGGAGTGAATCTAAGGATGAGGCTTGGATGGTTGTGTGTGCAATAGGTAGCCGATCTTTTTATGACTACTCCGATGGTTTTTCATGGACGGATTTGGATTGTGGGGCCATTCCAGTGGGTGACTGGCAATAGTACCGAAAATCGCTTAAGTAGAAAGACTTTTAAAATTATGAAGGGGGCACATTTTGCGGATTTGATTAAAGATTAAATCCTTATTGTTTGAAATTGATTCCTATGACCTTTTTGGCATTATTGAGTTATATTTGACTACATTCGAGTCGTTTGATATTGGATTTGTATGAAAAATGGATTACAGCTTGTCGGGTGGAGGTAAATCTCTTGTCTATCCTTGTAAGAGAGGATTTTCACCACATGTGATTTGTTTTCTAGTTGCTACATTATTTAGTCCCCATGTATATGAGAGGAAATAAGTGTATATGCGATAGCTAGTTAATACTAGATATATATGGGATTATGTTATGCTTTATTTGGACTTTATGAATTGTTTATCCATGTTTCATTGATACTATGTCTACGTGATGAATCTAAATCATGATTAGAAACCATGCATCGGGTTTTGGCTTGTTGGTTCGACTTTATACATGTCCTAGCCTTACTTGACTTTCGATTTAGTCATTTTTGGCTTCGTTACTCATGTTTGATATTATGATCGGACTTAAGCATATTTAATGGACATATTGAATTTTTATGAAAAGTTTAATTACATGAATAGCCATGATAATTGTGAGGCCCCGTTAAAATATTTCTAATGATTAATATTTTAAAGTACGCTAACGTCATTTGGGAATAACGTGTTAGAGTAATAAAGGAGACCCATGGGATAGAACCACATTATTTCAAAATAAAAAGTAAAATGTTTAAGGTGTGTTGAAACATAATAAGGAGTTTTGTGAATGGAAAGAATTCGTGTGGAAAAAGTAGGATACATTAAGTGGAAAGGATGTCTCAATTCGCACAAGATCCTACTTCAAATGCATGTTGCTACAAAAATGTAATGACTTATGCGGTGATCTACTGATCAAATTAAAGCCTATGAGTATAGTTTCTTACGTATCAAACCGTTTGTCATTTGCACATTCCTACAAGAAGTTATGTTCAAATACCTAAAAGATGGCATGTAGCTCGCTATAGAGCTCGTGTGGCCAGGTCTGTAGCATGCTAGACCAGGCTATATCACTCATGAGGCCAGGTCTATAGCATGCTAGACCAGGCTATATCCCTCGCGAGGCCAGGTCTGTAGCATGCTAGACCAGGCTATATCCCTCGCGAGGCCAGGTCTGTAGCTCGCTACAGTGCTCGCGAGGCCAGGTCTGTAGCCAGATCCAGAATTTCGGAGTATCCATTTTCCAATGTTTTAAACCCGACCCTGTTCCGTTAAAACACCTACCTTGGACCATTTTAAATATATTTTGCTGATATTTGGAGAGTGAGAGAGAGAGAGAGAGAGAGTCCTAGAGGGAGAAGTGAATATTCATCAAAATTGCTCTTCAACTCTCAGTTAAAACCTTTAAGATTATCAAGAGAGGCACCTAGGTCTTCTTCCTAAGAGGTAAGATTCTACACCCTAACCCTCAATTTCGAATTTTGTCTAGAATTGGGTAGTTAGCAAGATAATGTTTGGGCATGAGAGTTGTTTATTTTACATGCATGTGTTATCAAAGGGTGTAGGAAGATTGTTGAGCTAAAAATGGTAAAGATTGGATTGTGGGATGATGGAATCCTACATAAAAGGACCTTGAAACGTTGATGCACACCTAGTGTTTGATAATATTCTCAAATGAGCTAAAATCATGTTCATCTTCCTAATCTTGGTCCAACTTGTTATATTTCTAAAATAGATCAAAGTTGCTAAGAATTCCAGAACATTTTAGAGATTAAGGAAGCTCAATTGAGGTATGTATGGCTAAACCCCCTTCTTCCTAGAATCGAATCCCGCGGTGTTCATGTAATTGAGGTAAGACCTTGATCATTATTGAATTGGCTATTCCTAATGTGGTTGTGTCAAAGGACATATGTTCAATATTTATTCTAAATGCTTCGTCATGTCACCTTGCCATTTAAGGTTATGTTCAAAATAAGGGTTGTTATGCAAAACTGTATGAAACGCCTCGATGTGCCTAAGATTCCCAAATTGTTATGTTATGTGAACTTAATTTCTTGAATGAGAAGCCTTATTATTGCTGATAATGATATTTGAATGTAGAAAAAGGGGACTGGAATTATGAAATACGGCCAAGTTCCAAGAATGATTTTATAATTGTGATCACTAGTGCCAATGAATCGAAAGAATATGAAAGAATTATGATGTGAGATAATTAAAATTGTGGTTATGGTTGATGTCTCAAGTGAGATGGTCTAGCCGATCGGGCCGTGATCGGATGCCATGGCGCACACATGGTGGAAACTATACTGGAAATGATAATTGAAATTGTGGATATGGTTGATGTCTCAAATGAGATGACCTAGCCGATCGGGTCGAGATCGGACTCCGTGTAAGAACACGATGTTATTGTGGATTGTTTCATATAGCACTAAAGATTACCCAACCTTATAAGATGGAAATTGACTTGAGAACTTATGTGATCATTACTTGATATTTTAGTATTGGTTTGAAGCTCTTATTGAACTCATGACTATTTTTCCCCTTGTGTTATTGTCCATTCTATTCAACGGTACTAACATCCCTTTTGCCGGGGGCACTGCATCTTTAAATGGATGTAGGTGGTTATATAACAGACAATGTTGATTGCAGTTAGTGGTACATCGTCATTTTCACAGTGGACTCGGTGAGTCCCATTTCATTTTGGGTTCATGTATTGTACCTTTTGTTTATATTATGGTCACTTTTTGAGGTATAGCCAGGGCCTTGTTGCCGGCACCATCTTTACTCTCTTTTGTATCTTTTTAGGATCCGTAGATACTATGTGGGTTGTATATGAGTGTTGGGAATGTTAAACCAGTTATGTTGTGTTTGATCACTTGTTCCATTCGAAATATAAGAATTATGTATTTTGAGACTTAAAGGCGCAATGGCTAATCAAATGATTTAGCATCGTATGTATGAACTTCCTGCTGTATAAGTTATGAAATTATGTCTTTTCTTGATCATGGGTAAATTGGGTAGAAAGAATCTAATAGGCTTGCTCGACCGGGTTCACTCGGCTGAGCGCCGGTCGCGCTCCTTGGTTTTGGGGCGTGACAATAATCTCTTATTCATGTTATTACTCATCAGCATTTTATTATTATGCCCCGGTGAATTTTTATCATATCATTTCATATGCATATACATGAGTTGGACAGTTGAATATTGAGGAAAGTTGAGAATTTCGGCATCAAGGACATGTAAGCAGATATGATTATTGATGATATTATTAGTGGATCAGGTTTCACGCCGTAACGACGCTTGGATATGAATTCTTCCCTTTAGAGATAGATGATTACAATGTTACTTTGGACTCTATGAGCGCACGCACCAGATTGGTGGTAGTTTGGACACTTGGTCAGTGTTAGGCAAATGGATTTGTACTGTAAGGTATCGAGAATGGATCATGAGCATGCATTGGTAGCGTAGACTCGTGTATTAGCTCTTATATACATTAATATTAGATCATGGGCATGCATTGGTAGCTTAGTGTTAGGCCCGGTAAAACTTTACCAAGAACCCGCTGGTTTGTCACGCCCCATCCTCGGGAAGCGCGACTGACGCTCAACCGAGTAAACCCGGTCAAGCAAGCCTATTAGATACTTTCTACCCAGCTCACCCATGATCAAGAAAATACATGATTTCATTAATTAGACAGAAGGAAGTTCATACATACAATAATAAACCATTTATAGCTATTTCGCCTTTAAGTCTCAATATACACAGATTCTTATAGTCTGAGTGGAACAAGTGATCAAACACAATATATACTTTTTTAACATTCCCAACACCCATATACAACCCACATAGTATCTACGGAGCCTCTAAAGATACAAAAGAGAGTAAAGATGGTGTGGGCAATAAGGCCCCGGATGTACCTCAGTGGCCATAATATAAACAGAAGGTGCAATACATGACCCCGGAATGAAATGGGGCTCACCGAGTCCGCTGAGAAGAGGATGCAGCACTATCTGTGATCAACACTATCTGTTATGTAACCAGTTGCATCCATTTAAAGATGCAGCGCCCCCGGCAAAAAGGATGTTAGTACCGTCAAATAACACTAGTATGTAAAGCTAAACATTAAAAATGATTCAACAATTAAAGAGGTAACAAGACATTAAGGAAGGCAATAACTTCAACTAAGGCATATAAGAGTAAACTAACAAGTAAGAGGTAGAACAAGTGCTAACAACATCAAATAGAGTATGTAAGAGTAATTTAACACATGTAAGAGTACATTAACAATGAGAGATATGACAATTTAATTAAAGGCATGGAAAGGATCTAAATAACCTAAACCGGTCAAATACAAAATTTAGCCCGTGTACCCACTTGTCACCTTGCGTACATGAATTTTACATAATACAAATAGCACAATCAACCCAAATCCTAAGGGGTAGTTCCCCCACGCAAAGTTGGA
>AWOL01S0029529.1:1532-27487 GCA_000715115.1 Nicotiana otophora
ATCCTAGAGTTAATTTTATATTACTTGAAATCATTTAAAAGGAAAGAGTATCATAATTTTGTTGGTCCCTACTATCACGTGAAAATCAAATTGTAAAAGTAGCCTTCTTCATGATCGAGTTCACTAATTAGCATAAGCAAATTTGCCTAACTTATATGTTGTTATTTAAAGTGGTTGTGCATAGGTTCTCTAGTAATGATGTTCCCGTTTAAAAAGTATCATTTAATATTTTGACACATATAATTAAGAAAATTATTTAATAGCATTAATATAAAATTATTTAATAGCATTAATATAAAATTATTTAACTAAGTGGTCATTTGTATCTTCATTTGGGATATATAAAATTCTATTTATGAGAAAGCCAATGGATATGTGCATCCCGTTGTTGATTTAACAATTCATCATCTAACCATAAGAGCCCGAAGGAAATAAGTAACACAGACAAGCATCTTTAGTTTTTCAATGTTCAAAACATGCAGTGAACTCCATAGTAGCTACTTTGTCCCTCGGATATTTTGACAATACCAATTTTAGCATTGAAAAAATAGTTAAAAGCTGTTAGCTCATTAATTAAACTGGAACATACAAATGAGGCTTAGTTGTTGTCTGTCACGATCCAATTTCCCCAATAGGCTGTGATGACACCCAATGTCGCCGCTAGACAAGTTAACAGTGAACTAGTCCTGTGTTTATTCTTTTAATAATTTCAAAGTAGTTAATTTTTATTTATTAAGTAAATTAGGAGTGAAAATTTATAGTAAAGTAAAGCGTAAACTAATGAAAGAACAAATAAGGTAAAATAAATACTCAAAACCATAAAGTGTCTACTTGCATGTTTTCAAGATCCGGTGTCACAAGTGTATGGGCAACTACTAGAATATACAAAACACCTAGGCTACTGTCTCAAATAAGATAGACAGAATGTAAATACAAAAAAGAGACTGCGGGTGCTGCAGAACGGACTTAGAGAGCAGCTCGCCATTATGTCTCAAGGTAACGGGGGTGTGCGCCTGAATGAATGCCAGATGCACCTGCCTTAGATCCTGCACGATTAGTGCAGACGTGTAGCGTGAGTACATAAATAATATATACTCAGTAAGTATCTAGTCTAACCTCGAAGAAGTAGTCACGAGGGGTCGACATCGACACTTACTATGGGCCAACAATTAAAATACAGAAATTCTAAATAGGCATGAAATACGTGAATAATAATAATAATAATAACATAATAACAAGCAGTGAATAAATGATTCTTTAACTGATAATCAATTTAAAAATCTCCAAATCACACGTACTAACTCCAATAAATTTCGGCCAATAAATATATTATAACCTCCCAAATCATAAATATATTATCAAGTGTAATCGGGCTCCGAGCATTATCACGCACGATTTATGCCGAGATCGTACGGTCCGATCTAGAATAATGTGTACACTGTCGAGGGTCGAACAACAGAACCATAGATGCATCTACTATACTGCCGAGACGTTCAGCCCGCTCCATAAGAAGAGAGATTACTCTACAAACATCCGATTTAAAAGCTATCACAAGACTAATACACAAGGAAGAACAATTGTTATTGACAGTCAAGTAACCTGCCAAAACTCAAAGTAAGTGAAATTCAGTCTTTATGAATCCTTTAACGAGTTTCAATATAATTTAAGCACTTAATTGAACAAGTAGAGTGCAAACAATACAAGTATTTCATGATTGGGTCCTAAAACTACCCAGACTTAAGCATGATTTGTAGCTACGCACGGACTCTCGTTACCTAGTACGTACGTAGCCCCCTTAATTAGAACCAAATAGTAATTAAAAATACCCTATGGATAAGTTCCCTCTTATAAGGTTAGGAAAGAGACTTACCTCGTCCCAAAGCTCACTTTCCGGCCCACAAATTCGCTCTAAGGCCTCAACTTGGTGCCGAACAATCCGAAGCTAGCTAAATAATATATAAATTTATCAATATATACTCACAAATTCATGATTGAGCTATTAGAGTGATTACTCAACCCAAATTGGAAGATTCTTAAAATTCAACATCGGGCCCATGTACTCGGATTTCGAGACATTTCGAAGATAAATATTACCCATAACATCACAAACTCAAATATATAATTTCTACCCAATTCCATAATCATTTTCGTGGTTAAATTCCATTTACATCAAAACCTAGGTGTTTCAACTAAATCGAGAATTTCTATAATTTATATGTTAAGAATTTACTCCATGTATTAAACTCATTTTGTATAGAAATTACTTACCTCAAAGTGCTACGTGATAACCCTTCTTCAAAGAGCTCTAAACTCGTCCAACAAGTGATAGAAATGAACCAAAAAGCCTAAGTCCCGATATTTTAAAAGACACTACCCAGGCGTCCCTCCTACGCAATCGCGGAAGAGGCCTAGCGAACGCGAAGGCATGCCCGTACTGCCCTACGCGAACGAGAGGAATTCTTCGCGAACACGAAGACCAACAGCAGCAACCCATCTCCAGCCTACCCTATGCGAACGCGAGCCTATTCATGCGAACACGAAGTCCACAGGTCCCAGACTTTCGCGAACACGGACTGGTTGTTGCGAACGTGTAGCACAAACTCCTAGTCCACCATTTTCGTCCTTCGATAATGGGACCCCAACCACACGATCGCGATAAAGGAAACCAGAACCAACAGTGACATCATTATGGACTTAGCTCCGGGCGGTCCGAAACTCACCCGAGCCACCCGAGACCCTGTCCAAATACACCAACAAGTTCGTAAACATAATACGGACCTTCTCGAACTCTCGAAACACATAAAACATCATCAACACTAAGAATCATCCCAAAACCAACTTGAACCAAATCATGAACTTCAAGCTTTCAACTTCCTCTGAACGCACCGAATAATACTTTGACTACTCGGAATGACACCAAATTTTGCGTGCAAGTCTTAAATCACCATACAGAATTATTTCCAGGCTCGAAATCCCAAACGGACCTCGATAACACTAAAACCTACTCCAAATCAAACTTAAAGAACTTGAAAACCTTCAATGCTCCAACTTTCAACATTAGTCGTCGAAACGCTCCCGGGTCATCCGAAACCCGATCCGAACACACGCTCAAGTGCAAAATCATCATACGAATCTATTAGGACCATCAAGTCCCAGTTCCGAGAGCGTTTGCTTAAAATGTTGACTCAAGTCAAACTTAACCATTTTAAGCCACTATTAAGGAACTAAGTGTTCTGATTTCAACCCGAACACTTCCAAAACCAAACTATCCATCCTCGTAAGTCATAAAACAGTAAAATTACATACAAAGAGTCTTAATTAAGGGAACAAAGATCCAGAAAGCAAATCGATTTGTTGGATCGTTACACTCACATGGCCAAAGAAAGTAATATAATTTTTAACTGACTACAATGCAGCACCTGAATTAAAGAATTCAAGCTTGACGCCCTAGTATTTCTTATGTTATCCTTGGGATAACCTTATGTTGCGACCTGATCGAAATTTGAATTTTGATATTGCTAATCACATGATATGGCAACAACATGATATATTTATCCTCTCCAAAGTTTTTTTTTAAAAAACATTCTTTAAAAAACAAGGTTAAAATTTGAGTTAAGAGTTTATTCAAATTAGCTAGTATAAAAGCACACACATGTTTGAATTATGCGATAATATTTCATTTTTAGTCTAATAGAATAATGACATTTACTGACAAAAATGTATTCCCTAAATAATCTCGCAATTATTTAATCCCCATATTATTATTCATGCACTATAATTTCCATATAACTTTGTGAACCAACAACTCCTAAGATTACTCTTTTTAAAATTTCTATGAGCAGCAGTTGAAAAAAATTATATAGTACAATTTTTATGAATAATTTAATTTTAAATCATTTTAGTGTTAATTGATCAGGCAATTTATGTGTTTCCTTGAAATTTCTATCTATATATTTAATTTCTTAATTTATTATAGATTTTTGCCGCATTTATGATTCAACTTTACTAATTAAAATAATAAATACTAAACAATTTGTGAATTCTTCAAATAAAATTAATTAATTTGTAAGAAATGAGTTGCCAACATATCATTTATTTCACTAATAAAATCATTAGTATTTATCACATTAGAGTAGCATGTAAAAAGATTAGTTAGAGCCGGAGAGAGTACACATTGGTGTAATAAAAGTAATGATAATATTTGGAGTTTGAGTTTTTAAAAGTACTTGCCATCATTACTTTTTAAGTATTTGTTTGTAGCTATAATAGGCAAGAGAAGCCTAGAGAGAAGATAGTTCTCTCAGTGTGGCCACATATAAAAACCAAATACAAAATGAGATGCGAATGAAAGTTCCGATGGGGTCCACATATTTAGGGCTAAAATATTTGCACAATAAAACAAAATCATAACAGCTAGAGTAGCACCTTATATGGACCAATGAAAATATGAATTCAGCCTGTAAAAATCCGTAATTTCAAATATACCCCTCTGCCACACAGGCATGTTGACGAAGAGATCCTTGCTTTCCCTCTTATTAGAAACTACTAATAAGGAAGTGTCCGTGCGAGGTACGGGCCTAACCTCAAGAGAATGCCAAAATATTTTATTTGTTGTCATTCAGATTGACGCCAATTATATGAGTACCTTATTTTAAAAATTAAATAAATATACATCATCTAGAATTTACTTCTCTTTTTTTCTTTTTCATCTCCCAAGGTAACGTATAATGAATATAAGATTTGTTAATCATGATTTAAATAAGTTTAAAGTTATAATATAACTATATATATTATATTTGGATAGAAAATATAAAGTTTCGAAAAATCGAATTTAAGTTGCGGAAAAACCGACTAAGGATTTGCCCTTTAACAGAGCTTTTTGAGAAATAAATTTCGTATGCTATATGAGGTCTTTTGGGGACATATTATATACTAAATTGAAGGTCATGGAATATATTTTCCAACGCTCTTAACCTCTCATTCATACGACATCTGGATAAAAGGATATAAGCGTCGGAAGACGGGCCAATGAGAGGGTGCCAAGCTAGCACCTCTTTGACTTTTCAAAAGTTGATATATATGTCTTAACTCGTCTCTCTCTTCATTTTTACATAGAACTCGACCAGAGAATACCATAAAACCTATCCTTGAGCTCTCTAATAGGGTTTCAAAGATTACTAAAATCTCGGGTACGAAATCGAGAAGCGATAACGTCAAAACGATCTACGATGTAAGTATCATTAGACCGCCTCTATTTTTTCTTTGTAGTTCAAGTTTTGTAAGGTACTTCATAGTTAAGAAACGTCTAATTTCTGTATTTAAGTGTTTATATATCAAGTAAGGTTGATAAATTGGTTTCCTAATAATTAAAACTCACGGGATAGTGATCGAAAGCCGTGAGTTCGATTTATTTCACTTTTATCAGACTGTTTTGTAGTCCACTCGTGTTGGCCTATTGTGCAGCTGATTTATGGAGTTTTGAAGGATTAAGGACGGGGAGAAATGACACATGTGGTAGGGTAGTATGCTGGTCGCTCGTCGTTGCAATTTCAGGCTAATTGATAACTTATTGATTCAGTATGTTATGATATATTTGGATTTTTTGTTGTATTGAAGGTCCCAAATTGTAGTTGGGTTATTTTTGAGTTGCTGAGTGTATTGTGCTTGTATTTCTCCTATAGTAGGCTTGAGGGAGCAGAGAAATCAGGGAAAATGCTGCCCGTTTTATTTTAGAATCGAGTTATCATTTGAAATACGTGATATACCACCGCCATCGAAGTTGTACACGTATTTCGTTGTTATAGGGTTGGCGCGCTAGTTGTCACAAGATTGTTGTTGAGTTGTATTGACGACTTGATGTATGTTAAGGCGATCCATTCTTTCCTTTTGTCATGATCCATATGATACAAACGAAACGTGCAAACGCTGAACTTTCATAAATGACTCTATTCATAGAAGTACTAGGGGTTCCTATGTTCTGGATTCCCCATATGTCCTACTTTCATATTGTCTGTTCATGGGTTTCATGACATATCGAGACTATTATTAACTTACTTTATTATGCATTGCATCCATTTATATATGTATACTGACCCATGACCAGATGATATTATATACGCGTATAGTATATGTATATGGGGTATGGGAAAAGGTTATGGCATTATATAGGCACCACCACCTCATCAGCTGGTATACGTTGATGATTTCGCCCACAGTGGCTAAGATGATATGATCAAATTTCCTCAGAGGCTTGATGATGTTATGTACGCATATTCCTATGCATGGTGTGGTATTTATATGCACATGAATGATATTATAAATATTTTCATGATTCACAGAGCTATTCAGACTTGCAGGTCGAGTTCCTTACTCCATGTTTCTTTCATGCATTTTATATATTGGTTTTTATGCCTTACATACTCGGTACATTATTCGTACTGACGCCCCTATTGCATGGGAGCCTGCGTTCCATGCCCGCAGGTGTAGGTAGATAGGTTGGCGGCCCCCTTCCTTAGGATCCTAGCTCAGTGAGAGTTAGTGTGCTCCATTTGATCTGGAGCTGCTATTGGGTTTTGGTACGATACTTTTGTATACATATAAGGGTATGACGGGGCCCAGTCCCATCCTTTATACAATTTTACACTCTAGTAGAGGTCTGTAGAAAGTTATGTANTTGGATTTTTTGTTGTATTGAAGGTCCCAAATTGTAGTTGGGTTATTTTTGAGTTGCTGAGTGTATTGTGCTTGTATTTCTCCTATAGTAGGCTTGAGGGAGCAGAGAAATCAGGGAAAATGCTGCCCGTTTTATTTTAGAATCGAGTTATCATTTGAAATACGTGATATACCACCGCCATCGAAGTTGTACACGTATTTCGTTGTTATAGGGTTGGCGCGCTAGTTGTCACAAGATTGTTGTTGAGTTGTATTGACGACTTGATGTATGTTAAGGCGATCCATTCTTTCCTTTTGTCATGATCCATATGATACAAACGAAACGTGCAAACGCTGAACTTTCATAAATGACTCTATTCATAGAAGTACTAGGGGTTCCTATGTTCTGGATTCCCCATATGTCCTACTTTCATATTGTCTGTTCATGGGTTTCATGACATATCGAGACTATTATTAACTTACTTTATTATGCATTGCATCCATTTATATATGTATACTGACCCATGACCAGATGATATTATATACGCGTATAGTATATGTATATGGGGTATGGGAAAAGGTTATGGCATTATATAGGCACCACCACCTCATCAGCTGGTATACGTTGATGATTTCGCCCACAGTGGCTAAGATGATATGATCAAATTTCCTCAGAGGCTTGATGATGTTATGTACGCATATTCCTATGCATGGTGTGGTATTTATATGCACATGAATGATATTATAAATATTTTCATGATTCACAGAGCTATTCAGACTTGCAGGTCGAGTTCCTTACTCCATGTTTCTTTCATGCATTTTATATATTGGTTTTTATGCCTTACATACTCGGTACATTATTCGTACTGACGCCCCTATTGCATGGGAGCCTGCGTTCCATGCCCGCAGGTGTAGGTAGATAGGTTGGCGGCCCCCTTCCTTAGGATCCTAGCTCAGTGAGAGTTAGTGTGCTCCATTTGATCTGGAGCTGCTATTGGGTTTTGGTACGATACTTTTGTATACATATAAGGGTATGACGGGGCCCAGTCCCATCCTTTATACAATTTTACACTCTAGTAGAGGTCTGTAGACAGTTATGTATAGTTGAATAGTATGTGGCCTTGTCGGCTCGCTCTACCATATTCCATATATATATATGTATCTCTTGGGCATGTTTTCCCACGTATGTTGTTCATATGAATCAGTAGTTCATTTCCAGAAGTTATGCATGACCTACACATATTTCATGTTTATATATTAGACATATTCTTAGGGGTGTTCGATAGGTAGAACTCGGGCACTCATCACAGCCCATCGGTTTGGGTCGTGACAAAAGTGGTATTAGATTAGTTCCATCCTAGGGTTGTCTACAGATCGTTTCTAGTAGAGTCTTTTTATGAGTGTGCTGTGCACCACACTTATAAACAAGAGGCTGCAAGACATATAGGATGTTATCCTCCCTTTTTATCGTAGATCGTGCGATATAAAAATTTATTTTTCTAACGATATGTTTCGTTTTCAGCGATGTCCAAGAAGGCTACAGCCGCCCAGAAGGGCATGTCCATGGATGATAAGACTACAAGTCAAGCGCCGCGAGCTACTAGGGCTCAAGGAGAGTCACATAGTGAGACTCCATCTCAGACTTCACATAACCTACCCTCTCCGGAGGAGATCCGAGGTGCACCAGTTCCAGCGCCAGCCCCAATACCCCCAGTTCCTCAGCCAGATGCACCGAGTCAGGAGATGAGAGATGTTATTCATCTATTGACTCAATTAGTGGCAGCACAGACTCGGCTCCAGGAGGTAGCTATCGGTCATGCAGATAAAGCCATCAGTGCGAGGGTTCGGGATTTCATTAATTTGGACATTCCCGTATTCACCAGAGTAGATTCAAATGACGACCCTCAGGGATTTATCGATAGGATACAGAGGACTTTGAGGGTAATGAAGGCCACTGTGGCCTAGTCAGTTGAGCTAGCTTCCTATAGACTTCGGGATGTTGCAGTTAATTAGTACGTGTCTTGAGAGTTGTCTAGATGTGAGGATACCCTTCCAGCAGTATGGCAAGAGTTTTCAGAGGCTCTTCTTCGTCATTATTTGCCACCAGAGCTTCGACGGGCCAGAGCTGATAGGTTCTTGACATTTCGGCATAGTAATATAAGTGTTCAAGAGTACAACCTTCAGTTTGATTCTTTGGCTAGGTATAGCACCCACTATTATAGCTAACATGGAGGATCGGGTTCACCGGTTCGTGATGGGGTTTGAGCCGCACCTGCTTAATGACTGTATATCGTTCTCACTTCATCCAGGCATTGATATTTCTTGTATTCAGGCATACGCTCAGGGTGTAGAGAAGATTAAGAAGAAGCAGAGGGTCGCTCGTGATCATGATTGTGGCCAGAGTAAGAGAGCGATATTTTCAGGTCCTTCTGGTGAGTTTTGAGGTGGTCAGAGACAGCAGTACCCGAGGTATCCGGCCCAGCCATCGGCTAGTGCACCCCCTCAGTTTGCCGGTAGGAGATTTGATCGTTCCACCTATCCAGGGCCCAGTCAGAGTTCCAAGGCCTCTATTTCTCAGTATATGGGTGAGTCAAGTTAGATGAGGCCACCCTTGACACGATCTGCTCAGTGTGGTAAGCAGCATGTCGGGCAGTGCCTCGTGGGGTTGGGTGTTTGTTATACTTGTGGTTATCCAGGCCACGTTATGAGAGATTGTCCAACGAGAGGTGGTGCAGGTTAGTTCAGCCAACGGGATCTGTAGCTGGTTCGTCATCATCAGTACGCCCCTAGGGCAAGGTTCACAGGCACCAGTCGGTCGTGATAGAGGCAGGAGTGGCGCATCTAGCTTGAGCGGTCCTTAGAATTGTGTTTATGCATTAGCGGGTAGACAGGATCAGGAGTTATCGCGTGATGTTGTTACAGGTATATTATCGGTCTCCTCATATGATTTATATGCACTAATTGATCCAGGTTCCACCTTATCGTATGTCACTCCGTTGGTTTCTAGCAAGTTTGGGATATTACCTGAGTTGATTAAACCTTTTGAGGTGTCTACACTTGTTGGGGATCCAGTGATAGCTAGACGGATATATAGAGATTGTATAGTAGTAGTTCTTAGTAGTTCTACAGTACCAGACCTGATTGAGCTAGATATGGTAGAATTTGATATTATAATAGGTATGGATTGGTTGGCTTCTTCTTATGCTAACGTTAATTGTAGATTAAAGATTGTTCGGTTCCAATTTCCAGGGGAGCCAGTTCTAGAGTGGGAAAGGTAATACTGCATCGCCGAGAGGTAGGTTTATTTCCTATCTCAAGGCAAGGAAGATGATCTAAAGGGGCTATATTTATCACTTAGTTCGGGTACTGGATATGAAAGTAGATTCATTGATCCTTCAATCTATCCCGGTGGTTAATGAGTTTCCCGATGAGCTTCCAAGCCTTCTTCCATAGTGAGAGAGTTTTCTATTGACATATTACCAGATACTCAGTCGATATTTATTCCTCCTTACAGAATGGCACCTGCAGAGCTGAGGGAGTTCAAAGAACAATTGAGGGATTTGCTTCAAAAGGGCTTTATCAGACCAGTACATCATTATGGGGAGCACCTGTGTTATTTGTGAGAAAGAAAGATGGTTCCTTGCGGATATGTATTGATTACAAAGAGTTGAATAAGCCAACTATCAAGAATAAGTACCCGCTCCCGAGGAATGGTGATTTATTTGATTAGTTGCAGGGTGCCAGGTGTTTCTCAAAGATAGATTTGAGGTCAGGGTACCATCAGGTAAGGGTTAGAGAGAAAGATATTCTAACGACAACATTCAGGTCCAGATACAGGCACTTCGAGTTTTATGTTATGTCGTCCGGTTTGACCAATGCCCCAGTAGTATTATGGACTTGATGAACCGTGTGTTCAGACCCTTTCTAGATCTGTTCGTGATTGTATTTATAGATGATATTTTGGTTTATTCCCGTTCAAAGGATGACCGTGCAAATCATTTATGTACAGCGCTCACAGTTCTACAAGAAAGGAAGTTGTATGCAAAATTCTCCAAATATGAATTCTGGTTGAATTCTGTAGCTTTCCCTGGACATATTATTTCAGGTGAGGGTATCCGGGTTGATATACAGAAGATTGAGGCAGTGAAGACTTGTCCTAGACCCACGACAGCGACGGAGGTTCGTAGCTTCCTGGGTTGAGCAGGTTATTACAGGAGATTTGTAGATGGATTTTCTTCTCTTTCAGCACCATTGACAAAGTTGACTCAGAAGGCAACTAAGTTTAGTGGACTAATGCTTGTGAGCGGAGTTTACAGGCATTGAAGGATAGATTGACTTCAGCACCGATTCTGACACTCCCAGAGGGTACCGATGGTTATGCTATCTATTGTGATGCTTCAAACATTGGATTGGATAGTGTACTGATGCAGCATGGTAAGGTCGTAGCTTATGCTTCTAGACAACTAAGAAGGCACAAGAAGAATTTCCTGACCCACGATTTAGAGTTAGCCGCGGTGATTCATGCACTAAAGATGTGAAGGCACTATTTGTATGTCATTCATATTGATATCTATACGGATCATAAGAGCCTTCAATATATCTTCAAGCAAAAGTAATTAAATTTACGCCAAAGGAGATGGTTGGAGCTATTGAAAGACTATGACGTTGATATTTTATATCATCTGGGGAAGGCGAATGTAGTAGCCGACACCCTCAACCATAGATCTATGGGTAGCCTGTCATATTTACAGCCAGAGAAGTGTGGGATAGCCCATGAGATTCATCAGCTAGCTAGTCTTGGAGTTCGATTACTGGACTCAGGTGATACCAGAGTTACTATTCAGGACACTGCAACATCCTCTTTAGTAACTGAAGTGAAGAAATGCCAGTATGAGGATCCTGTGCTAGCTCATTACATATATACATCCCCTCAAAGGGAGAATACACCATTTAAGATTACAAGAGATGGAGTCCTCAGATATTGAGGTCGATTATGTGTTCCTAAGGTGGCAGGGTTACGCTAGCAGGTTATGGGAGAAGCTCACTATTCACATTATTCTATTCATCCAAGAGTGACAAAGATGTATCATGATATCGGGGGAATATAGTGGTAGGACAGAATGAAGAAGGATATAACAGCGTTTGTTGATCAGTGCCCTAATTGTCAGCAGGTTAAGATTGAGCATCAGAAACCCGGTGGATTATTGCAGGCTATATAGATTTCGAGTTGGAAATGGAAAGTGATTAATATGGATTTCATCATAGTCTTTCCTCGTACCCAGCGTAAGTTCGATTAGACATGGGTTATTGTTGATAGACTTACAAAATCAACCCATTTTATGCTTCTCAGGACTACGTATTCAGCAGAGGATTATGCAAGGCTTTACAGTAAGGAGATAATACGACTTCATGGTGTCCCTATATCTATTATCTCTAATAGAGGTGCTCAGTTTACAACTAATTTCTGGAGGTCCTTCCAAAAAGGATTGGGGACTCACGTAAGTCTTAGTACAACATTTCATCCCAGACAGATGGTCAGGCGGAGCGTACTATTTAGCTACTGGAGGATATGCTACGGGCTTGTGTGATGGACTTCATGGGAAGCTGGGATGATCATCTTCCACTTATTGAGTTCACATATAATAATAGCTATTATTCAAGCATCCAAATGGCTCCATATGAAGCACTTTATGGACGGAAGTATAGGTCACCTATCAGATGGTTCGAGGTTGGAGAAACTAAGTTAATAGGACCACAGTTGGTACAACTGGTAGTTGAGAAGATTAAGATTATACGGGAAAGGCTATTAGCAGCTCAGAGTCGTCAGAAATCTTACGTAGATAATCGATGACAAGACTTGGAGTTTCAGGTATATGACTGGGTATTCCTAAAGGTATCACCGATGAAAGGCGTTACGAGATTCGGTAAGAAAGGAAATCTTAGCCATCGGTACATTGGACCTTATAAGATCATAGCAGAGTAGACCAGATAGCATATTGGTTAGACTTTCCTTCTAACTTGGAGTCAGTACATCCATATTTTCACGTGTCTATGCTCTGTAAATGTATTAGAGATCCTTTATAGAGTCGTTCTAGTTGATGATGTTCAGGTCACAGAGCAGCTATCATATGAGGAAGCTCTCATTGCTATACTAGATAGACAAGTTCGGAGATTGAGAACTAAGGACGTAGCTTCAGTTAAAGTACTTTGGAGGAACAATAATGTGGAGGAGATGACTTAGGAAGCTGAAGAAGACATGAGTCTAGGTATCCTCACTTGTTTTCGCTTCCGGAGGAGGATCGGACTGAGACATCACAACCTTTAGATATGTATATGGTACTTGACTCTTATGTTAGTTATTGTCATTGGTCATGTGAGGCCATTGGTGTTATTGATGATTATGGCCCTGTGTGGCTTTGTGTTGTTGGGTTTTCTGTCTGACAGGTTGGTAATAGTACCGTTATAGAGGAGACTCTGCCAAAAATTTCTATAGATCTCTAGGAGTTTAACATTCGAGGACAAATATTTCTAAGGGGGGAAGATTGTTACACCTTGTGCGTCCTAATTTGACGTTTAATGAATATGAGACTTTTTAATCATGATTTAAATGAGTTTAAAATCATAATATGACTATATATTATGTTTGGATAGAAAAGATAAAGTTTAAAAAAATCGGATTTAAGTTACGGAAAAACCGACTAAGGATTTGCCTTGTAACAGAGCTTTTTGAGAAATAGATTTCATGTGCTATATGCGGTCTTTTTGGAACATATTATATACAATATTTAAGGTCTTGTAATTTAGTTTTCAACGCTCTTAACCATTCGTTCATACGACATCCAAATAAAAAGATATAAGCGTCAGAAGATGGGCTAATGAGAGGGTGTCCAGCTAGCACCTCTTTGACTTTTCAAAAGTTGATATAAAGGTCTTAACTCGTCTCTCTCTCTTCATTTTTACATAAAAACCGACCATATAACACCATAAAACCTGTCCTTGAGCTCTCTAATAGGGTTCCAAAGATTACTAACATCCCGGGTACGAAATCGAGAAACGACAACATCAGAATGATCTACGATGTAAGTATCATTAGACCGCCTCTCTTTTTTCTTTGTAGTTCGAGTTTTTGTAAGGTAATTCATAGTTAAGAAACATCTAATTTATGTATTTAAGTATTTAAATATCAAGGAAGGTTAATAAATTAGTTTCCTAATATATAGAACTCACGGGACGGTGATCGAAAGCCGTAAGTTTGATTTATTTCAATTTTAGTGGATTGTTTTGTAGTCCACTCATGTTGGCCTATTGTGCTGATGATTTATGGAGTTTGAAAGGATTAAGGGCATGGAGAAACGCCACATGTGGTAGTATAGTAGGCTGGTCGCTCGTCGTTGAAATTTCAGGCTAATTGATAACTTATTGATTCGGTATGTTATGGTATATTTGGGGTTTTTATTGTATTGAAGGTCCCGAATTGTAGTTGGGTTGTTTTTGAGTTGCTGATTGTATTGGGTTTGTATATCGCCCATAGTAGGCTTGAGGGAGTAGTGAAATTAGGGAAAATGCTACCCGTTTTATTTTAGAATTGAGTTATCCTTTGCAATACGTGATATACCACCGCCATCTAAGTTGTACACGTATTTCTTTGTTATAGGGTTGACACGCTAGTTGTCATAAGCTTGTTGTTGAGTTGCATTGACGACTTGAGGTATGTTAAGGCTATCTATTCTTTCCTTTTGGCGTGATCCATATAATACAAACAAAACGTGCAAATGCTGGACTTTCATAAATGACTCTATTCATAGAAGTACTAGGGGTTCCTATGTTCTGGATTCCCCATATGTCCTACTTTCATATTGTCTTTTCATGGGTCTCATGACATTCCAAGAGATATTATTGACTTACTTCATTATGCATTGCATCCATTTATACATATATACTGACCCATGACCAGATGTCATTATATATGCGTATGGTATATGTATATGGGGTATGGGGAAAGGTTATAGCGTTATACATGCACCACCACCTGATCAGCTGGTATACATTGATGATTTCGCCCACAGTGACTGAGATAATATGATGGGATGCCGTCAGAGGCTTGATGATGTTATGTACGCATATACCTATGAATGGTATGGCATTTATACGCACATGCATGACATTATAAATATTTTCATGATTCACAGAGCTATTAAAACTTACAAGTTGAGTTCCTTACTCCATATTTCTTTCATGCCTTTTATATATTGGTTTTTATGCCTTACATACTCGGTACATTATTTGTAATGACGCCTCTATTGCCTGGGGTCCTGTGTTTCATGCCCACAGGTGCAGGTAGATAGGCTGACGGTCCCCTTCCTTAGGATCCTAGCTCAACCAGAGTTGGTGTGCTCCATTTGATCAGGAGCTACTATTTGGTTTTGGTAAGATACCTTTGTATACATATAAGGGTATGACGGGTCCCATCCTTTATACAGTTTATACTCTATTAGAGGTCTGTAGACAGTCATGTATAGTTGAATAGTATGTGGCCTTGTCGGCTCGCCCTATCGTATTCCATATATATATATATATATATGTATATGTGTCTTTTGGGCATGTTTTTCCACGTATGCTGTTCATATGAATCAGTAGTATATTTCCAGAATTTATGCATGACCTACACATATTTCATGTTTATATCTTAGACATATGCTTGTGGGTGTTCGATAAGTAGATCTCGGGCACTCATCACGGCTCATCAGTTTGGGTCATGACAAAACAGGTATTAGAGCAGTTCCATCCTCGAGTTATCTACAAACCGTGTTTAGTATAGTCTTGTTTATGAGTATGTTGTGCACAACACCTATAAACATGAGGCTGCATGACATATAGGATGTTATCCTCCCTTCTTATCTTAGATCGTGTGATATAAGAATTTATTTTCCTACCGATATGTTAGGTTTTCAGCGATTCCCATGAAGGCTACAGCCGCCCAGAAGGGCAAGTCCGTGGATGATGAGACTACAAGTCGAGCGCCACGAGCTACCAGGGCTCAGGGAGAGTCACATAGTGAGACTCCATCTCAGACTTCACATACCCTACCCTCTCCGGAGTAGATCCGAGAGGCACCAACTCTAGCGCCATCGCCAGTACCCCTAGTTCCTCAGCCATATGCACTGGGTCAGGAGATGAGAGATGTTATTCAACTATTGACTTGATTAGTGGCCGTACAGGCTCGATGTCAGGAGGTAGGTATCGGTCATGCAAATAGGGTCATTAGTGCGAGGGTTCGCGATTTCATTAATTTGGTCCCTCATGTATTCACTGGAGCAGATCCAAATGAGGACCCTCGTGTATTTATCTATAGGATGCAGAGGACTTTGAGGGTAATGGAGTCTACTGCAACCGAGTCAGTTGAGCTAGCTTCCTATAGACTTTGGGATGTTGCAGTTAATTGGTACGAGTCTTAGGAGTTTTCCGGAGGTGAGGATGCCCTTCCAGCAGTATGGAATAAGTTTTTGAGGCTTTTCTTTGTCATTATTTGCCACCAAATCTTAGACGGGCCAGAGTTGATAGGTTCTTGACCTTTCGGCAGGGTAATATGAGTGTTCGGGAGTACAACCTTCAGTTTGATTCTTTGGCTAGGTATGCTCCCACTATTGTAGTTAAGATGGAGGATCGGGTTCATCGGTTTGTGATGGGGTTGGAGTCGTACCTGCTTAATGATTGTATGTCGGTCTCACTTCATCCAGGCATTGATATTTCTCGTATTCAGGCTTACGCTCAAGGTGTAGAGGAGCGTAAAAAGAAGCAGAGGTCCGATCGTGAGCATAATAGGGGCCAGAGTAAGAGAGCGATATTTTCAGGTCCTTCTGGAGAGTTTCGAGGTGGTCAGAGACAGCAGTACCCGAGGTATCCAGCCCAACCATCGGCTAGTGCACCCCCTCTGTTTGCCAGTAAGAGATTTGATCGTTCCACCTATACAGGGCCCAGTCAGAGTTCCAGGACCTCTATTTCTCAGTATAGAGGTGAGTCAAGTCAGATGAGGCCATCCTAGACATGATGTGCTCAGTGTGGTAAGCAGCATGTCGGGCAATGCCTCGTGGGGTTGGGTGTTTGTTATACTTGTGGTTATCCAGGACATGTTATGAGATATTGTCTAACGAGAGGTGGTGCAGGTATAGTTCAGCCAACTGGATCTATAGCTGGTTCGTCATCATCAGTACGCCCCCAAGGCAAGGTTCACAGGCACCAACCGGTCGTGGTAGAGGCAGAAGTGGAGCATCTAGCTTGAGGAGTCCTCAGAATCGCGTTTATGCATTAGCGGGTCGACAAGATCAAGAGTCGTCACATGATGTTGTTACAGGAATATTATCAGTCTCCACATATGATGTATATACACTGATTGATCCAAGTTCCACCTTATCGTATGTCACTCTGTTGGTTGCTAGCAAGTTTGGGATAAAACTTGAGTTGATCAAACCTTTTGAGGTGTCTACACCTGTTGGGGATCCAGTGATAGCTAGACGGGTATATAGAGATTGTATAGTAGTAGTTCTTAGTCGTTCTACAGCAGCAGACCTGATTGAGCTAGATATGGTAGAATTTGATGTTATAATGAGTATGGGTTAGTTGGCTTCTTGTTATGCTAACGTTGATTGTGTGTGTGTATATATATATATATATATATATATATATATATATATATATATATATATATATATATATATATATTTCAATGTATGATGTTCATATGAATCAGTAGTTTATTTCCATAAATTATGCATGACCTACACATATTTCATGTTTATATCTTAGACATATGCTTAGGGGTGTTCGATAGGTAGAACTGGGCACTCATCACGGCCCATCGGTTTTGGTCGTGACAAAAAAAAATTAAATATTTGTTGCATATTTGTAGTTGGTTTGAAAAATTAAAAATTAAATATTTGTTGCAAAAAAAATTAAATATTGGTAAAGAAGGCAAAGTGCGTCTATTGGTCTTTGAAGTTTTGGATTGAATTTAATAACCAGGAGTTATTGTGATAGGTATTAGAAGGTTGGATATTAAATTAAGATTGGTTTGGACCAATTGGATAACTTTTGAACAAAAAATGTGTTCACAAATGATTTTGTGCAAGCCGTCTAGATTTGTGTATAATTGATACCGAAGTTGTGACATAATTTTTATTGGAGCTTTAATGATGCGTTGGACTCATGACAAGTCTTACTCATATGAATATTTTACTATTCGCCAGGACTCGCATCCAAGTTTTGACCCAGAAGTTCCTAATTCTATCTACAAGCTCTTATTTATACAATTTAACAACTTAAAATAGTGGCACGAAAATCGCCTCATTATTCAAATCAAAAAGGAATGCTACTCTAAAAATTTTAAAATTTGCATATTTATAATTTAAACTTCTCTGTTCCTTTATGTTTATAACTTTTTCACATACTCATCTTATAAAATCTTTTTTAACTTATTGGTATATTTATAGTGTCACGCCCCGAACTTGGGGGGCGAGACTGGCACCCGGTACCTCACCTAACCTAGCGTGCCAACTTGCGACAAAGGGACTCTGAATATATAATGTCATAATTTGGCCACGGGGCCACATTGCAAGACACTTTACGAAGCAAAATATAAAACTGAACGGAAACTAGCGTTGACTAAACATCAATATAAAGCTGGGCCGATAAGGCCGTCATAACTACTACAACTGACAAGCAACAAAATATACATACCAAGTCTACAAGCCCAACATACTGCACTAGATGACAAGATATATCTACAAGCCTCTACTAATGGATGTATTATAATCAGAACAGGACCCCGACCTACCCATAGCATATATAGATACATACAGAAGATGTACGCGAAATCCTAGACCCGATAACTCCGAAGGACGTGGAACTTACCGATCAGGCTGAACTCGGAAAACACCTACTGAGGAGGTCTACTCGTCTGTCTATTTGAACCTGCACGCATGAAATGCAGCATCCCCAGAAAAGGGACGTCAATACAAAATAATGTACCAAGTATATACGACAATAACATAGCTGAAAGCTGAAACTGAACTGATAATATAATAACTGAAAATAACTGGAAGTCAAAGATGATCTGGAGATATACTTACCTGCTGATACTGACTCAACTCCTTCAATATAGTAAGTAAAATAAATATCCGACCCTATAAGGTTCGGTACGTGTAACTGCTCGGCCGTAGTAGGCTCGCTCATAGGCACTCGGCCATACTAGGTTCTGTATCCCGGACATCCTGGGCTCTCTCGTAGGCGCTCGACTACAGTAGGCTCGGTATATAACTTATCATCTGATCAAAGGTTGCCCAATAGGGGCCTGCCCATCTTATAGCTCGATGGTGGTGAAAATACTGTAATACTATATATATATATATATATATACCCTCTGCTATCTTGACAGGAAGAAAATAATACTTAACTGAATATAAAGTCCCGACAAGGGAGAATACTGCAACTTCTGAGACTAGGATAATGTGAATAAATTCAAGAATACAAACTTCTCTTTATATCTCGTTATCAAATATATGTAGTTACGAGATCATGCCAAAATGAAGGAAAGGTTTAGCCTTAACATACCTTATCACAATCTTTCCAATCACCAAGTTGAACTCGCCTCTTCGCACCTTAATCTACAATAACGATAATAATACTATCATTAAGTTATGAAAGATACAACTATCGCACAACGAACGACAAGCGTATTTTGAATTAAAAAGGACATCATCTCCCCTATAATCCTTACTTCCTCCAAATTCAAGATAACACCAACAACACAAAAATGCAATAATAACAACCTATATACATTATTTTCCAACATTATATACACCACAAAATACTACAAAAATAATCCAACACACCCCAATCTCTTCATACATGAAACGACCACCGTAGTAGTGTCAAACATCCCGAAAATATTATGACGAACGATCAGCCCACCACCATGCATTTATGTGGTGTTTATCCACACCCTTCCTCCTCTAAAATTTCATAAAATAGTAGTAAAACACGCAGCCCAACAGCAATACAAAACAGTCCACAAAATAGTCTGCTACAAGTGAATAACTCTAACTCACGGCTTCCGATCACCGTCCAGTGAGTTCTTACAAATATAGAACGACTTACTATGCATTTACAACAGAAACAAAAGGATGAAAGAGAGCAGTAAACTTACCTTATTTGTTGGATAACTCAACTCCTATCATGGTTCTTTAACCTTTAGGTTTTACCTCCAATTAGAACTTGAAAGAGATAGAAAATTAATTAGAGTTTGTGGGCAATGTTTGGGAGGATTTTTGCAGAACTTATGTCTGCTTATTATGCCTTATTGTCAGTATAATATATGAAGGATATAAACCTTTAAAAAGGCCTCTTTGGACGACTCGAACTGGCCCATTTTGGACAACCCGAACTGGCCCATTTTGGATGACCCGAACTGGCCTATTTTTGGATTCTCATTTAAGCAAGTAGATGACAGTCTGCGCAGTCTCGCAAAAACGCCCATATCTCTCTACTCCGATATCGTATTGACAAACGGTTTAATGTGTTAGAAATTAAACTCATAGATCTTCAATTTGAAGGGTGGAACACCCCATAACTCTAAGTATATTGGGAGAAAATCTCAGTTACATTTGACCCAAACTTTCAGTAAAACGTATAAACGTAATTTGTGATAACTTTCATCGACTTTTGTTCCAGCACTCGCTTGACTTCAAAACATAATACATGACTATCATACGACTAACATAACTCATAACATAACTTTCTTATCATGTTAAACACCCTGGTCTCACCCCAAAAGTACATGTTATAACATTCCCAACTTGTCGACTTTCGACGAAACACTATTTTCTTCAATTCCTTTAGCTTTTGAACCTTCCAATCCTCTTTGTACTTGTTGTTCATGATCTTCAATATTTGTAACATCCGAGGTAACATGATTAACTTACTTTATATATTTTCAAAGATAATCTCATTTTTTTTCCTACATTAATTTGCTTACAACGCACTTTTACGTACAAAAATATAGGGTGTAACAGATAGTTTCTGCAATACTGAACTTAAATTTGTCAAATATTACCAAAAATTCAAATGCGATATAAGCTTCTATTGTTTTAAATTTAGTAATATATCTTTATACTCTTTAATGTTTGTAATTATTTTTAATATACACTTAAATAATTTAATATAATATCTTATTCAGAATTTCTCTCTAATTCTATGAAATGTTAGTTTACAATAGACTTAAGAAAGTACTCAACAAAAACAATATATTGACTATTTCTAAAGAACTACATTAAAATGTGATATGTTGAAAAGAGCGAAGAGTTGCTTGATTATATTTTTATAAATAAGAATACATGTTTAATTTTTTTCTTTTTTAGTATGGTTGATATTAATCACTGATGTATCAAGACCAAATAGACAATGTATTCCAGGAAGGGGTGTATAACATAATTTGACTTTATTATCCATGTTTAGCTATAACAACATAATTCTCTTCAGTTTTCAAAGAATGATAATGACCTAATATAGATAATAAGACATATGACGGTCATATTATCTAATTTGTTTTTTCTACTCCTTCGGGTAGAGGTAAGGTCTGCGTACACACTACCCTCCCCAGACCCCATTAATGAAATTCTACTGGGTTGTTATTGTATTATCTAATTTTTGTTTCATATTTTTAATATAGTAATAATCTCCTTTATTAACTTTATAATTTAAGTATAATCATCTAAATACCTAGATATACATCTAAGTATTTTTTTAGTGCTTTGTCTTCTTAATATTGCTCCCTTTTATTTGTTCGAGGCGCTAAGTTTTAACGTAAATCCATCTTTAATTCCTCGGGCGGAGGTATAGATTTTAATTATTTTATTCCTTTTTTGAAAATTGTATAACTACGTCAGTGCCTTCTGGGTCCGTACTAAATCTTCATTGTTAGCTTAACTCTTCTATAAAGCTTCTTGAAGTTTTCCTCTCTTTTTATTATTAGCGTAATTTAAATATTTATATTAGTATAATTTAAATGTTCTTAAAGTTTTTTTGTTATAGTCAGCTCTCTCCTATTTTATTAAAAAATCTTTGGATTACAAATTAGAAATATTATCCCGATACTACTAATATAATCTGTCATGCTAAAAAAGGCAATACCTGCAATAATATTATGAACTGCGCACCAAGTATAATCACAAAGCATTTATTTTGGGATGAAATGAGACAATTTATATTATCAAACGGAAAATTAAGATGAAAAGTTTACACACTTTTAAGATGATATAATTTATCTCCTAGCTTTCTCGTCGGGCAATCAGAGGTGGCTCAACCAAATTGGTAGCCTCAAGCAAAACTTATAAAGAGGCCTTAAGTTTTTTCGCAAAAACAAAACACGTATATTCTTTTATTTAAAGTAAATTTTTAATTTTTTAAAGATGCAACGTTGTTAATAAGTTTTTATAATCAATTCCCTTTATATTTCTTTTTCAGTAGACAATTTATCCAATTCATTTTTCTTAAGACAACTCATTTTTTGAGATTGTATTGAAGTTCATTTCTTCTCCACTTTGTTTTTTTTTGAATAATCTAATTTATATTGTTTAGTTGACATGTTTGAATTCTAATATTCAATAAAAAATAATATACACCTATAAGTTAAATCTTCCGGTGCTAAAATTTAACTATATGATAGGCGAAATTTAGAATAATATAACCTAATTCTAAAAGTTGATAATATGATATCACTATAAATTTTCACTAATTCAGTTCGCTTGTTGCAATGCTTGAAAACTTAAAAAAATGATTGTACAATTGAATTTATTCAATGCCCTTGCCATTTGATAGAATAGATAGCTTAACATGAAGAAAAAAAAAAGAAAGTACGCGGTATAAGTTTTATTACGAAAAAGGAAAGAAAAGTTTTAATTGTCACCGTAAATCACATAGCTAAATGGTTCTCTTCATTTTTTTTAAGTAAAAATCTTGTATTGACTTACCACATAATAGTCAACAATAATTTGTTAAAAAAGATTAACTATAAAAACTACACTATTAATAAAAATGGGGCCTCAAAAGCTGAGGGTCCTAAAGCCATTGCTTTAGTGGACCCTCCAGCCGGCCCTGCAGGCAATGAGTATTATATCATGATTATTGATTTGTAATTTATTGCTTTTGGTTAGAAAAATAATTATACAATTAAAAAATACTATCCTATTAAATGTTTAATACCAAGGATATTAATTCCAATTCATTTTAGGTCTTTTAGAATATGAAATAATAACACCTCTGTGTGAATCGTGCTTTGTTGTTAGTTAGATTTTATTTTTAAATAAAAAAATGTTAATATTGAAATTTTGTACAACAACAACAACAACCCAGTATAATTCCACTTGTGGGGTCTGGGGAGGGTAGTGTGTACGCAGACCTTACCCCTACCCTGGGATAGAGAGGCTGTTTCCAAATGACCCTCGGCATCCTTCCCTCCAAGAACTCCCCACCTTGCTCTTGGGGTGACTCGAACTCACAACCTCTTGGTTGAAAGTGGAAGATGCTTACCATCAGAGCAACCCACCTTGTCTAAAGAAGCAAAGAAGTTAAAACTTGAAAAGTAAAAACACGTCTTTCAAGAATTTTATTGGGGAAGGTTTCTCTGTGTATTAATTACTCCATATCAAAGAGACGGTAGAATTTGAATATCTGGTCAAGGAAAGAGGGCCTCGTGTTGGAAATAGTAATACATAGTACAGCAGACATGAAAGAATCAACCGTTGAAATAATAGCATGTTGAATAAATAGTCAGATGGGCCCATGAACAATGACGTAAGCAAATGGCAATCTAGTCCAGGCACCCAAAAGGTTTGAGAGGGTAGTGTGTACGTAGAACTTACCTCTACCCGGGTAGAAAGACTATTTCCTATAGACCCTCGGTTCATTCCCTTCAAGAACTCCCCACCTTACTTTTGAGGTGACTCAAACTTTTTGAAAGTGAAGAGCGCTCAACACTCGATCAATTCCTCTTCCATTTAGTATATAAGTAATAATAAAGTAAAGTAATACTAGTAGGGATAGCCTGGGAACGTGAATAAAGAAAGCTATACTATGTTAAACAAGGAATGAGTTTGTGTCTAGAAGGGAAATAGAAGATTACACGTCTTACAAAAATGTTACTCCCGTTCCTTTCAATTTATGTGAATCTGTTTGACTGACCATGGAGTTTAACAAAAAATGAAGACTTTTGAAATTTGTGGTCCTAAACAATTCAAAAAGGAGCCCAGAATATTTGTGTGGTTATAAAAACGTTTCATTAAGGATAGAACTGTAAATTTAAGTAAAATTATTTTCAAATTTAAAAAGGGGTCATATTTTTTGAAACGGACCAAAAAGTAAATATGTTCACGTGTAAACTTGAACGCAGATAATACTCATTTCTAGATCATATGATACCAAAAAAGTATGGCTTTACCGTAGCACCTGCTAAAATGGAGTAGTGTAAGATGGCAACAATTAGAAATATTATCAATAAAGATGATAAACTATATGTCAAATAAACTTTATCAATACTGAAAACAATTTAGCAATTAAATAATTAGGAGATATATCTTTACGGATCAATTTTTAGCCTAAGGATTTGTGGGTCACGTTGATAATTTAGAACCAGCCAAAAAGGTAACGTAGACATGTACAGTATCGCCCAGTGTATTTGTCAACAAGACATCAGCAGGAAATAATTCTACTGTCAATGACATAGATACCTGATATCCTACAAATGATTCTACTATTAACCACTTGCGAAAGAAATATGCGTAAGAAAAGTAAAAGGAAGGAGTGACATCTGTTTTTGAGTCATGTCAATGTTAAGATTAAAATTACAAAATGAAATAAAGCTTTCTTCTAAACATTCAGATTGGTAGGTTTTCCGCAAAGTACCGTTAAATTCAGAGTGTTGTCCATTTATCCACCTGGTTTAACCAACAGTGCACCATCTGTAGAACTCAAAATAATCAAACGCCACAAATTAAAATAATTAGTTATGTAATTATGTTAGTTATGAACTATCAAGTGGAATGCAGTAAAACTATTCATCATGTACTATATAATGTATAATATGGAAGAATCGACACATTCAGGTCTCAAATTCTCATGAACAAAAAGTCTATTAATTAGCATTCATGATTCCCAACATAGGATAAAACTACAACCAAGAAAAAGTAAGTAGATAATAACGGACGACCAAAACGTACAAGCTAAAAAAAAATCAGAAATGAAGAAACTAAAACAGGTATGCACTTTAATTAGATAGAGTACTCACCAAAAATTAAGATCACATTAATTTCCTGAAATGATCCATGATTTTCAGCAATAATGTGATAGGTCATTTGCTTAGCCGTAAGTGGAAAAACAAAAAAACAAAGAATGCTTATAAAGAAGTTTACATATTCATTGCGTGATAAAATTAAAATCTAGTCTTTTAATAGTCAAAAGTTACTTGCTTTACACCAAAGTATACTTTCACCTAGAGTGCACTTTAGTTTGCTAATAAAAGTACACCATGTTAGCACATGCATGAACATTTTTATTTCCGTTTAAATTATCAAAATGATTAGCCAGCAATTACATTTAACAATTCTGTTACTGTGTTTTTGCTAAAGAAAACATAGACTGTTTTCTGCACTTCCAGCGGAGTCTTAACCAAAATGTGACAACATTAAAATCTATTAAGAGGTATTCTGAGCTTAACACATAATTCAAATTGTGAAAAACTTGTAAAGTTTTTAAATTTCAGCTACAATGAAATGTGCAGTAACAAGAAGATATTTTTTCTCTTAGTTGTCAAATTGAGGAATATTAACAATTTGATATGACTGGTGTAGAGAAGTTCTTCTCTGAGGCACTCTCAAATATAAAAAATTTCATCCGGAAAGTTTTACTTGTTATAAGTGAAGAAACTTCTAATCACTATGTATTCATTTTTCCAAAAATGGCTATATAAAGCAACAGGTCTTTGTTGTCTTGTACATACAACAGGATTTTCTGTACTCAGATAGAGTTTAAACAAATGTTGAGATCTCATAGGAGTTCAAGAGTGAAAAGGTGAAAAAAATCTCAGATGAAGTATTTCTATGATAACAGTAGTCAAATTCACCTCTAGTTTACTGGCTGAAGTTTCTCTTTAAGAGTTCATTTAAACATGAAAAATACTGTACTCCTTTCCTAAAATACAGGCTCTACTTCTGAGGGTTGCCACAAAAGGAGCAAAATGAAAGACCAAAGCTTTTTTT
>AWOL01S0029535.1:0-22034 GCA_000715115.1 Nicotiana otophora
TATTACTATGGCCTCTGATTGTAATTGCCGAACAAGAAGGATAAATATTAAAGAAATATATAAAGGGAATACCATTGCGAGGGCAATGCAGAGAAATTCTCCTCATCTTCAATGGCAGAGAATGAGAAGTTTCGACTGTGATATCAAAGTCTTTGTCGAATTGCTGCAAAATCTACCGTGGATGTGAGAGTGATGATCTTTCTCGGTGTGCCCTAATTTTTCAGCATAAGTTGTTCGTGTGTCTTATTTACAGAAGGGTTTATCCGAAATTGGCGAATTAAACTTGACATATTCAGCAAACAATTTTTTAGCACAACGGCTAGCTTGGTAATGCGTACAAGAATAGCATGATATATTACTAGCGTTGATGTTAGTTCTTATCTACTAGCTTGGTAATGTGTACAAGAATAGCATGGTATATTACTAATATTGATATTAGTTCTTATCTACTATTTGGTTAGCTATCAGTGCGCTGAACCATAAGTAAAGTAACGGTTTTAGGCCCTAAAACTTTAGGGGTCCCATTTTACACTATGTAGTATATTTATGAAAATTAAATTTTTAAAAATTTGAAATCTTGAAGTAAAAAGGGTACAATTTTTTAATAAACTAAGAAAATCAAACTTCAAAATTTTGAACAACTAGTAGCGTATGAAAATATTTTTAGATTCCTATTTAGAGGTAAAAGAATTTGATATAACTAGGTGACGAGAATTTGGAAAGACATTGCCTTAACCACGAAAGATATTGATAGTTTAGACTTATTTTTTAAATTAAAAGTATTAAAGAAAGATAATACAAGTAAAAGATAATACTTGATCAGATAAAAATACTTGCTTCTTTTTTAAATACCTATATTGCTTATAGAATAATGTTAGTTGTAAAGAGGTAAAATAGATTTTTTTTTTTTAAAAAAACTTAAGGTCACTCATCAAGGTTTGGCTTTAGGCCACCGACTTTGTTGAGCCGCCTCTGTTGGGTATATTAAAAATAATATGCATTATATAGGGGTACATACATGCTTATCCGTATATTAAAAATTACGGTATTACTAATGTCATGGTTTGCTATGTATTAGTTATACATGCAATTGCATCATGCATATCTAACAGAGATGGGCATTTGCCGTTAAAATACCTATTATGATAATATACACTGAGGATGTCCGCCGATACAACAAGGCCGGCTAAATAAGATTGGGGGCCTAAAGGCAAAATTCAAAGAGAGGCCCTAATTTTAAAAAAAATTAAAAATCGTCATATATATTTTAATTTAAAACTACTTTTCTAACTTTTTTAGATGCAAAATCATTAATTATTATCTTATAATCGATTTGTTCTATTAATTCTTTTCAATTGATAATATAGCTAATTCATTCAATCTCTCTTGAGACATCGTTGAACTTAGATAAGATTTTATTAATTTTAGTTTTGAAAAACTTCTTTCGGTTGAGGCAACAGTTATAGGAACTGTTAGCATTATTCTATAAGCAAGATATGTATTTGGAAAAGAATCAAGTCTTTTTATTTGATTGAGTATTTCGATTAGATCATTATCTTCTACTTTTATTATTTCTCTTAACACTTTTAATTCGAAAAATAAATCTAAACCATCAATACTAGAATAACTATTATGTGTTAAAGAAAGCTCAAGGTTAAGACAATGTTTCTTCAAATTCTCATCATCTAGTGATCTTAATATTTTACCACTAAATAAGAAACCAAAAATATTTTCATACGCTTTAAATTTTTCAAATTTATTTTGAAGTGACAAAATAGCTTGGTCTACTATGTATAAGAAGTAATCAACTCTAAAAGATTCTTTACGAGACTTTGTAATTTTGTTATCGATATTCTTATCAAATTATTTTTTCTAAATATTACACGTTTTTTTTTTAAATTCAGGTTCTATATTCATCTCATATGTAATTTCCTTAGCAGAAGTCATAGCAGTTGCAAATCCTTCTTCTCTATACTTTTAAAAAAAAATAATTAAACCTTTAACTTGATCTATAGCTACATCAATATGCATATCTATTGTAAGCTTTTACTAATTGAATTAACCGCAAACAATATATCATACCAAATAGTCATGCCCAATAAAAATTCAAAATTTTCAAGCTCGTATGTTGCTAAACAAGTAGCTTTACTTTTAGTTTTTGGATCCTCACTAACTTCTATTAATTTCAATAAAGCATCTCTTATTTGTGGTGCTTGAAATCTTAATGTTTTAATACTTTCAATACGACTTTCCCAACGTGTGACAATGATTTTAGAGTTAAGTTGGGTAAAAAGTCTTTTAAAACTTTCCATCGCTTAGTAGGAGAAGCAAATAATATATATATACATTGCATCACTCCAAAGAATAATATAGCTTTCGTACAAGAACTAGTCATATCACAAAGTACCAAATTTAAATTATGACAACCACAAGGTGTATAAAATGCTCTATGATTTACATCGAGGAGTCTTTTTTGCACTCCTTGATGTTTTCCCTTCATATTGGACTCGTTATCATATCCTTGTCCTCTTAAATTATCAATATCAAGTCCAATATTTTTTATCTCATATATAATAACTTTAAAAAGATATTTTTCTCTTGTATCATCCACTTTTAAAAACTCTAAAAAATATGCATTAATTTTTATTGGAGTAGCTGAAATACCCACACTTCGCAATATAAAAAATATTTGTTCTTGATGGTTTGCTTCTGGAGTGCAATCAAGTATGATTGAGAAGTACTTTATTTCTTTAGTTTACAAGTCTATCAATTCATTTCGTATATTATGTCTAAGGTAATGATTATGAATTTCATCATGCTTAATTCGCCGAATATGTTCTTGCATAATTGGATCAAATTATGTAATCATTTCAATAGGGCTTGAAAAAATTTCATTACTTTCTTGATAGATTTTTTCATTTTTCCCCTAAACGCCAAATTATTTTTTTCAAGAGTTTTGATCACGACAATAATTCTTGATAATACATTTTTCCAGTGCGCTCTATCTCTATTAATTTGATCTTGCACATCTTTATCAATTATTTATTTTGTGCAATCTCATTTCTAAATCAATCCACGCACCCATATTGATAATATGCTCGTTTGTTATTTCATGAGCTTTGAGCTTAGCACTAATATTTCTTCAATCATTACTACCTTTACTAGCTAGTTTATTATTACAAGTACTAGAAGTTGTACTAAATAATTTGCAACAAAAATAAAAAACTTTATCCAAATCTTTAGAGTAAATTAACCATTTTCTTTCATGCCTTTCCCCATTTGCCAATTTTTGAATATAATGTGTTGTAGATAAATATCTTAAGAATTTATCCTTTGGAAAATTTATGCTAGTTATTATACTTGGCCCCCTTTTCTACTAATAGATCTCTCAACTTTGTATCAACCATATTCCATTGACTTGGATCGTATATATCTTTAGAGATGCAGTTATTCAAATCATTTAAGAGTTCTTGATTTTCTGGAACTATGTCAGATTTCGTAGTAACTTCTTCTAGATTTTCTTCTTGGATGTTATTATCATCTAACTCAACTCTATCAGTGACTTGTTCATTTGAAGAACATCCTCCCATATTTTCTGATTCAAGATTTTTACTATTTATTAAAAATCTACCAAGGGCTTCCTTTTGGGATTTAATTAATTCTTCATATTTTTTTTTCTCTTTTTGCATAACCGGATTCATATTTTCTAGTTGACATATTTAAATTGAATAAAATCTAATATAACTAAAAGAAGAATATATACTTAGGAAGTAAGAATATCAATAATGACAAATTTTTAATGAAACAATATAATATAAAGTTAGAATAATAAAATCTGGCTTAAGAATTTGATAAGTTGATATAACAGTATCGAAATAGTATTGCACTTCTTCAAAATAATGATTGCTTTTGTCTTGTTGCAATGCTTGAAATTTTGAAGAAGACACTCAAAAGTAAATTTTTATTTTTTGTAAGCGGTAAGTTTTCTGGAATGGAATATAGGGATAGTTAACAAGAAGAGAGTAAGAATCAGTGAAAGAGACAATGAAAAAGACAAAAATATAGGAATAGTTATGTGGGCCCATATTAGGTGGTAGGATATAATTAGATAATAAACTAGGCACCAATGATCCCTACATAAAAGGTAAGAAGTTATTTTATTCCAAAAATTTCGCTTTCAACCGTATATGCACGAATTTTATTTTATTTTATAATATATAACATACAACTTTAGAAAAAAAAGTGGGCCCTCTAAAAAGTTGGGGCCCAAGCCATTGCTTTAGTTGCCTTATGGTTGAGCCGCCCCTTCGACACAGTTCGATGGTGGCTTGAATATGTTGTACTTTGCATGTATGTTCGATATGGTACTTGGTAATATAAAATCCATCAAACTTTTATACTTCAAAGCACATAGCTTTCACTTGCAACTATCATCTACACATACCATCGAAATCAATTTTGTACTACTTTTTTTCGAACAAAACATAAAAGGGTTCTTCACAAAAACTAGCTACAATAGTAACATTAGCTCTTTCTGGTCCTTGAAGCATTTTCCTTTCAAAAATTCTGTAACACCGTCATAATAATAGATGTATTGTGTAGCTACAGACTCATGGATGCCTTCTATTTAAGAAGGATGCCCGACAATACTGCTCACGCCGTCGGGGAGCTCTTTCGTGACGTTTGTACTTTTTGCACCATGGAAGTTTATTTCATTTTCATCAAATCCATTCAAACCATAATTAAATTCATTGAAGCCATCTTTTACTCTTTTTTCCTCATTTACTTCTACAATTGGTGACTGTGGCAATGGTGGTGTAGCTGCAACATTTGAAGTATGCTGAGATCTTCTAATGGAACTTTAATTGCTTCTTCAACTACAAATATGTGATGACCCGATAGATCATTTTTAGTTCTAGCCCTTATTTCGGTATTTTGAGACCTCAATTAGCTCCATTTAGTGTTTCTCGATTTGTATGCGCAGTCCGTATTTTTTTCCAAAAGTTTTTATATGAAAAATTGAAGAAAATGCGAAGTTTAGTTTTAAAAATGATATGAGTTGACTATGGTCAACATTTTATGTAAATGACTCCAGATCGGTATTTTAACAATCCTGGTGGGTCCGTAACATGATTTTGAACTTGGGCGTATACCCGAAATTGAATCCGAAAATCCCTAACTTGATTTGACGTAATTTGTTAAAAACTAGTAATTTGAAGGTTTAAAGAATTCCTAAGTTTGACCGTAGGTTGACTTTATGGCTATCAAGTTCGGATTTCGGTTCTAGAACTTGGTATAGGTTCATTTTACTATTTAAAATTTGTCTGCAATATTTGGTGCAAAACATAGTTGATTTGATAGGATTCAGATGCTCGATTGTGAATTTGAAAGTTCTTGAGTTGCTTTGAAAATCTCATGCATTTTGATGTCCAATTCATAGTTCTAGGTGTTATTTTGGTATTTTGATCGCTCGAGCAAATTTGTCTGATGTTATTACACTTGTGTACATGTTTGGTTTGGAGCCCGAGGGGCTCAGATGAGTTTCAGTTGTGTTTCAGACGAGTTTGAATAGTGTGAAGATTATTGGTGCAATACCAAATCTAGTGTCTGCAGTAGATCTCAAATTTGCGAGGTCTGGCTCGCATTTGTGAGACTCACTTTTGCAAACAAGAGTTCGCATTTATGAGCATGGGCTGGACTAGGTGAACCTCGCATTTGCGAGGAAAATGTTCGCTTTTGCGAAAAGTCAGTAGTCGCATTTACGATTTCAGAGTCGCATTTGCGACTCAGTATACTCTTGACTTATCTTCGCATTTGCGAAAGAAATGTCCGCATTTGCGAAGGTGGGTCTATTCGCAATTGCAAACCTTTTGTCGTAATTACGACTTTCGGGCTTCTGTGAGAGGGTTCACACCCTTGTCTCGCATTTGCGATGTTAGCAATTGTGAACAAAACTTTGCAATTACGATATCTGCAACTAGGTTAAAGAGTGAATATTCAGGACTTAGCTCATTTTACACCATTTCTCAACCCTAAACACTCTAGAGGTGATTTTTCAAGAGAAGTTTCTTCCCAAAATGGTAAGCAAATTTAATGCATTTCTTTTCAATTACCCATTACTTTTTATATGTTTTCAACATCAAATCTAGTATTTTCATGGTAGAAATTAGAAATTTGGGTAGAAATTGTAGATTTTATAAAAATTGAGATTTAGACCTCAAATTGAGGTCGGATTTCAAAACAAATCACATAATCGGGCTTGGAGGTTGTAATGACTCGACCGGTTATTTTGAGCATTTGCACTTCGCTTGGTGGTTTGAGGGAATGAGTAGCTCCGTATGATGCATTATGACATATGTGTATTTGGAATTAGTTTGAAAGGATGAATTTCATGTTTGAAGCTTTAAGTTGGAAGAGTTGACCAAGTTTAACTTTTTAGTATTTGACATCGGATCGAAGTTTTGATGGTTTCGTTAGGTCCGAATGGTAATTTTTGACTTGGACGTATGCCCGGATTCGCATTTGGATGTTTCTAGAAGGTTTCAATATTATTTGGCAAAATTTAGCAATTAAAGGTTTGTAATGTTCATAAGTTTGACGGGGAGTTGACTTTGACGATATCGAGTTCGAATTATTATTTCGGGAGTTGGAATAGGTTAGTTATGTCATTTGGAACTTGTATGCAAATTTTGGATTCATTCCGCATTGGTAAGGCTTGAATCGGACGTTTGGTTCGAAGTTCGAAGTTTATGAACTAAGAGATTGATCTCGATCGACGATTCGTGGTTTGGATGTTAATATATGTGATTTGAGGCTCGAGTAGGTCCGTAATATATTTTGAAACTTGTTGGTATGTTCGAACAGGGTCCCGAGGGACTCGGGTGAGTTTCAGGATAGTTTCGGACCATTTCTAGGCCATTTTGAGTTGCTGATTTTTGGCTACAGCAGTGTGCATCGCGATCACGGACTTTCGCGTTCGCGATGAGTAAAATGGAAAAAGGGAACCTGTGAATTGTGTTCGCGAAAAAGAAATTCTGTTGTCACTAACCCGACTTTGGAAGATTATATCTTGTAATCTATAAGGAATTTGAAGATGATCCTAAAATACTAGTTGTATCCCTTTATGTCTATTTTTCATAAAATTAAACCGTTTGTCATTTGGAGTTTTGTACAAAACTTTATGGCTGATACACTACAGGGTATCTGGAAGAGTTGGGCAAGCTTGTTAGAATTAGTTCATTGCGATCCGGGGAAAGTTCGCGATCGCGAAGCATAAAAATTGAGCTGGAATATTTTTTGAATCGCGATCGCGAAGGGGGACACCTGGCAGTGCATTAAAACATCAAATATTGGGATTTTGAGTTCATTTTAGCATATTTTGAGCTATGGAGCTCTGATTGAGGCGGTCTTTTAGGCGATTTTTACTATATGGATTAGAGTAAGTATTCTCTACTCGGTTTTAATTATATTTTATGAATCTATCCTCGTTTATGGCATTTGGTTGATGATTGCAAAAAAGAAATTGGGGGGTTTTGTCTAACATTTTATAAAGTGAATTTTTAAATTTTGAACATCGATTCGGAGTCGGATTTGAGTGAAACTAGTATGGTTGGACTCATAATTGAATGGGTTGTTAGATTTTCTGAGTTTTGTCGGGTTCCGAGGTGCGGGCTTGAGTTTGACCTTTTGGTTGACTCTGGGCTTTTGATTAAAGATTTGACCTTTATCATTTGGAATTGTTTCCTTAGACATTATTGATGTATTTGAGTTGCTTTTGGTTAGTTTTGAGTCGTTCGTAGGTTGGTACGCGCGGGATGACATTTCTAGAGTATTGTTTAGCTTGCTCTGTATTGGATTCGGCTTGCTAGAGGTAGGTAACAATTCTAAACCTGGTATTAAGGGTATGAACCCCTGAATATACATGTTATGTGTTTGGTAGATGTGTATAAGAGACAGGTTCACACCCTTGTCTCGCATTTGCGATGTTAGCAATTGTGAACAAGACTTTGCAATTACGATATCTGCAACTAGGTTAAAGAGTGAATATTCATGACTTAGCTCATTTTACACCATTTCTCAACCCTAAACACTCTAGAGGTGATTTTTCAAGAGAATTTTCTTCCCAAAATGGTAAGCAAATTTAATGCATTTCTTTTCAATTACCCATTACTTTTCATATGTTTTCAACATCAAATCTAATATTTTCATGGTAGAAATTAGAAATTTGGGTAAAAATTGTGGATTTTATAAAAATTGAGATTTAGACCTCAAATTGAGGTCGGATTTCAAAACAAATCACATAACCGGACTTGGAGGTTATAACGACCCGACCAGTTGTTTTGAGCATTTGTACTTCGCTTAGTGGTTTGAGGGAATGAGTAGCTCCGTATGATCCATTATGACATATGTGTATTTGGAATTAGTTTGGAAGGATGAATTTCATGTTTGAAGCTTTAAGTTGGAAGAGTTGACCAAGTTTGATTTTTTAGTATTTGACATCGGATCGAAGTTTTGATGGTTTCGTTAGGTCCGAATGGTAATTTTTGACTTGGACGTATGCCCGGATTCGCATTTGGATGTTTCTAGAAGGTTTCAATATTATTTGGCAAAATTTAGCAATTAAAGGTTTGTAATGTTCATAAGTTTGACGGGGAGTTGACTTTGACGATATCGAGTTCGAATTATTATTTCGGGAGTTGGAATAGGTTAGTTATGTCATTTGGAACTTGTATGCAAATTTTGGATTCATTCCGCATTGGTAAGGCTTGAATCGGACGTTTGGTTCGAAGTTCGAAGTTTATGAACTAAGAGATTGATCTCGATCGACGATTCGTGGTTTGGATGTTAATATATGTGATTTGAGGCTCGAGTAGGTCCGTAATATATTTTGAAACTTGTTGGTATGTTCGAACAGGGTCCCGAGGGACTCGGGTGAGTTTCAGGATAGTTTCGGACCATTTCTAGGCCATTTTGAGTTGCTGATTTTTGGCTACAGCAGTGTGCATCGCGATCACGGACTTTCGCGTTCGCGATGAGTAAAATGGAAAAAGGGAACCTGTGAATTGTGTTCGCGAAAAAGAAATTCTGTTGTCACTAACCCGACTTTGGAAGATTATATCTTGTAATCTATAAGGAATTTGAAGATGATCCTAAAATACTAGTTGTATCCCTTTATGTCTATTTTTCATAAAATTAAACCGTTTGTCATTTGGAGTTTTGTACAAAACTTTATGGCTGATACACTACAGGGTATCTGGAAGAGTTGGGCAAGCTTGTTAGAATTAGTTCATTGCGATCCGGGGAAAGTTCGCGATCGCGAAGCATAAAAATTGAGCTGGAATATTTTTTGAATCGCGATCGCGAAGGGGGACACCTGGCAGTGCATTAAAACATCAAATATTGGGATTTTGAGTTCATTTTAGCATATTTTGAGCTATGGAGCTCTGATTGAGGCGGTCTTTTAGGCGATTTTTACTATATGGATTAGAGTAAGTATTCTCTACTCGGTTTTAATTATATTTTATGAATCTATCCTCGTTTATGGCATTTGGTTGATGATTGCAAAAAAGAAATTGGGGGGTTTTGTCTAACATTTTATAAAGTGAATTTTTAAATTTTGAACATCGATTCGGAGTCGGATTTGAGTGAAACTAGTATGGTTGGACTCATAATTGAATGGGTTGTTAGATTTTCTGAGTTTTGTCGGGTTCCGAGGTGCGGGCTTGAGTTTGACCTTTTGGTTGACTCTGGGCTTTTGATTAAAGATTTGACCTTTATCATTTGGAATTGTTTCCTTAGACATTATTGATGTATTTGAGTTGCTTTTGGTTAGTTTTGAGTCGTTCGTAGGTTGGTACGCGCGGGATGACATTTCTAGAGTATTGTTTAGCTTGCTCTGTATTGGATTCGGCTTGCTAGAGGTAGGTAACAATTCTAAACCTGGTATTAAGGGTATGAACCCCTGAATATACATGTTATGTGTTTGGTGATGAGGTGACGCACATGTCAGGTGACAGTCGTGTGGGCATGCACCGTGTGAATTATGATTCGATTGATTCTGTGGTACTGTGTAGTTACCTAATCTTGTCTTTATCGATGAAAATTCTACGTGCTAGAGTAATTGAGCTGAGATCCATGTTAGAAATCAGGTTTAGGCTATATGCTTATTATGGTGGGACCCACTGAGGTCATTTTCGTTGTTGAGTTATTTGCTTAAATTGCAGCTACATACTCAGTCATATTCATTTATTTGTATATTATATCTCAGACTTTGTTATCATCGTTGTCACATGATGTCATCATTGCTTGAGCTGATTGGCATGATATTTGTGAGCCCAAGATACTGAAGAGATTGATGACTGAGCTGAGGCTGAGCGTCGGATTGTGAGTGATATTGATGGGATCGGGTTGCATGCTGCAGCGGGTATTAGTAATATATATGTGGATCTAGTTGCATGCCGCAACATGCCTTATGGCTATATGTGGATCGGGATGCATACCGCAATAGGCCTTATTTCTATACGTGGATCGGGTTGTAGCAATAGACCGTATGGCTATATATGGATCGGGCTGCACACCGCAACATACCTTATAGGCTTTATTACTATTGACGGGATCGGGTTGCGCGCCGCAGCAGGCACCGTACAGTATTGAGTGACTAAGTGTGCTGAGGGATTGAGCATGATGAGTGTGAGTGCGAGATAGTGAGATTGAGTACTCTGAGGGTGTGAGTACATGAATTCATCGTTCTGATGCATTACATTGACATATAGGCATAGAGATGTACTTTTCTCATGCTATCTGAGATTTAAACATCTTACCTGTTGTTAAAAAGGTTTTTTTTTTTGGAAAAAAAAATCAAAGATTTCTGACTTAGTCATATTTTGGTGATTTCGGTGAAAGATTTGGGTTTTACTGTTGTACTTGAAAATCATGTCTAATTCTCGTAACTGTGAACGAGCTGAGCATCATATCTTTGAGTTATTTCTTGTACTACTTTTATTATATTATGATGAGTTATTGTTGGTTATTGGTGTTGGACGCTAACCATTATCCAAGCTTGTCACTGCTTTTAACCTGAGGTTAAGTTTGTTACTTATTGAGTACATGGGGTCGTTTGTATTCATACTACACTTCTGCACCTTGCGTGTAGATTTTGGACACTGATGTTGTTGTGTATAGCGGGAGCTGGCATTGAAGAAGTACCTGCGTCCCGGTCATAGCTGCCTTTTTGCTCTTGGTAGCTTTAGAATTATTAATTTGTTCATGTATATTTCTAACAGATGATGTATTTATTTCATACGAGCTTGTAAACTCTAAATCTTAGAAGCTCATGATTTATACTACCAGTACTTGGGAATTCTTTGTATAAAAGTTCAGTTATATTATCTTTATTCCTCTCAGTAAATCTCTTTTGAATTAGATTGTTGCTAATTGGCTTACCTAGCGGGTTGGGTTATGTGTCATCACGACTGGTTAGATTTTGCATGATGATGAGTTGTATTAGAGCTCTAGGTTCATAGGTTCTACAAGTCACGAGCAAAAGTCTAGTAGAGTCTTGCGGATCGGTATGATGACGTCCATACCTATCTTCGAGATGTTATAGGGCATTTAGGATAAACTTCCCATCTTTCCTTCCTTATCGTGCGACATTGATTCAGCTTGAAGCGTATCTCTTTGAATTCCTTCCACTCACTCGTATGCGCATATGAGCGCTCGGTATCAACACTACATCGACGGCTTGTGGATTCCATGGATGAGGTACGAGATGTGTTTTTTGTATTTTGGTGATGGGCCAGTTAGGAGGACTTGACACCAGGTTTGGACCGCAGCTTAGGCCTGGTAGCTTCAGTTGTGTGAGAATGTGTTTTTGGACTTTTATGTCTAGTAGTGTTCCTACGAGTGGGATCGATATCTCGGTGAGTGGTTGGATGGCTTTATGATGAGTAGGATGTGACTACGGGATGTGTTTAGATGGTTTGGATATGGCGAGAAGAGTTTGCGTAGGATGTGGAAAGGACTATTGAATGCTCGATTTCTATGGATGTGTTGTACAACCTTGAGTCATGATCGTGTTGAGGGATCTTTCATGTTGTCCAGTTACGGGACGAAGTAGATTCCCATGTCTTGTGGATAAGTTCAGACTCAGGAAGATTAAGTGATTGCGTAGTAATTGTGGTTGTGAAAGGGTATAAGGAGATGTCAGATTGAGGCTAAGCAGGTGGGTTATCACTTGTGGGGTAATCTACGGATGTGTGATCCTTATGATGTTATGTGGAGAGTTTCCTTCAACTAGTGGGTTATATTTGTTCTGATTTGAGTCTGGATCAGTGGTGAAAGTTGACTTGACCGTCACGAGGATGAATGTGAGCATAACAGATGATTTGAGGTACTATATGATTTGTGTTACATGAGCTTATGAAGGATTTAGTTGAATCTCTGTCACGACCTAAAATCCAACCTATCGTGATGGCACCTATCTCGACACTAGGCAAGCCGAAAATCTCAATAAACCAAAACTTCTCTTTAAGGTTGAAAATATAATATTTAAATATAATACAAACACTCCCCCAAAACCTGGTGTCACTAAGTACATGAGCATCTAATATGAATACAAGTCTGAAAAATATAGTCTATAATAGTCTGAGACCAAATACAGTAAACAAAGAGATAGAGAAGGAGAGACAAGGGCTGCGGAACACGACATCTACCTCAAAATCTCCTGAAAATCAACCACTCGAAAGGATCAACACCCGCTATGTCCGGGAACACATGGATTTGTACACGAAGTGCATGGTGTAGTATGAGTACAACCAACTCAGCAAGTAACAATAATAAATAAGGAACTGAAGATAGTAACGAGCTACACAGTTATGGTTCATTTCTAGTATTTTCAGGAAAGAATAGACATGCTATCAAATCTGGCAATTTAATGTCAAATCAATTTTTATACAGTTCATGTTCATGTAATCTGTATATCAACAATCTTTCAGAGATTTCACAACAATGACAGATAGCAACTAATGCAACAACAAATGGAAATCAAGTACAACCTCTTAGGACAACAATCACTCACTGGGCTCCCAGCCCTCATCATTCCCTGGGCTCCCAGCCCTCATCACTCACTCTCAATGGGTACCCGCGCACACTAGGGGTGCACAGACTCCGGAGGGGCTCCTACAGCCCAAGCGCTATAATCTTCACTGACAACTCACGTGCTGTACGGACAACTCACGTGCCATAATATAAATATTTGGATCCGCACGGCTAACTCACGTGCTGCACGACCAACTCACGTGCTATAGTATAATATAAGGATCTGCACGGCCAACTCACGTGTTGCACGGACAACCCACGTGCCATAATATAAAATAAGGATCCGCACGGCCAACTCACGTGCCATAATATAAATATCTAGATCCGCACGGACAACTCACGTGCTATAGTATCAATATCTCACAATCAGGCACTCGGCCTCACTCAGTCATAAATCTCTCCAGTTTCTCGGGCTCTCAATAATGATGAAATCAGTCCAAACAACAATGATATGATATATCAATAATAATAACAGAGATTGAGATAAAATGTGCAAGTAAAAATTGAGACTGAGTACATATAGCATTTAGCAGGCAATTCAACAAGTACGCGACGTCTGTGGTTCCCAACAGTACTATCACATAGCCTAAGCATGATTTCTAACATGTTTTACAGTCAGATTTTATCAACACATAGAGAGCATATAACTAACAACAAATTATTCAACTTTATAGTTTTTCGGGACAGACCAAGTCACAATTTCCTCGGTGCACGCCCACATGCCCATCACCTAGCATGTGCATCACCTCCAAAATAATCGCATGATACCAAAATCCAGGGTTTCATACCCTCAGAACCAGATTTAAAACTATTACTTACCTCAAAACGTGAAACTCTTTACTCTGCTATGCCTTTGCCTCGCAAATCGGCCTCTGAATGCCTCGAATCTAGTCACAAATAATTCGTTTCACACAATAAAATTTATTGGAATTAATTTCATAAGAAAATACTATTTTTTTCATAAAAATCTGAAATTTAGCTAAAAAATTTCCCGTAGGGCCCACATCTCAGAACCTGACAAAAGTTACAAAATCTGAAAGTCTATTCAACCACGAGTCTAACCATACAAATTTTACCAAAATCTGACCTCAACTCGTCCCCCAAAGCTTCAAATTTTATTTTCAAATTTCTAAGTTCCAACCCCCGATTTACACCTCAAAACACATGTAATCTAGTCGAATTATTCGATGATAATTCAATATTATGGGGTAGAAATGATCACAAGGTACTTATCTCGAGTTTTTCCGTGAAAACCTTGCTCAAAATCGCCCAACCTGAGCTTGAAATGCCCAAAAATGGCAAAAGCTCGGTACCCCTCTGTTTTTGTACTGTCCATGGATTTTCGCATCTGCAGCAACTTGACCGCTTCTGCGCCAACCGCGTGTGCGGAAAAAGTCTTGCATCTGCGCCTTTGCCCGCATCTAAGCGCCTGTTTGCGCTCCTGCGCAGGCCGCTTCTGCGCGCATCCATCCGCATCTGTGCTCATGCAGGTGCGGAATTTCCCTCGCACCTGCGACCACTGCCCCATAGTCTATTTGTGCATATGCGCTTGCCAGGCTCGCTTCTGCGAGCTCGCACTTGTGATAGAATTTCCGCAGGTGCGATTGCAGCAGAGTGCAGAAACTTCGGCTATTTCTTCTAAGTTCGAATTTGATTCGTTAACCATTCGAAACTCACCCGAGGCCCCCGGGACCTCAACCAAATGTACCAACAAATTCGAAAACATCATACGAACTTAGTCGAGCCTTCAAATCACACCCAACATCACTAAAACACGAACCACACATAGATTCAAGTTTAATGAACTTTGAAATTTCTAATTTCTACAAATGACTCCGGAACCTATCCAATCACGTTCGATTGACCACAAATTTTGCACACAAGTCATAAATGACATAACGTAGGTACTCAAATTTTCAGAATCAGATTTCGACCCCGATATCAAAAAGTCAACCCCCCGGTCAAACTTCCCAAAAATTCAACTTTCGGCATTTCAAGCCTAATTCTACTACGGACCTCCAAATAATATTCTGGACACTCTCCTAAGCCCAAAATCACCATACAGAGCTATTGAAATCATCAAAATTCAAATCTAAGGCTGTTTACACATAGGTCCATATCCGGTCTATTTTTCTAACTTAAATTTTTAATTATGAGACTAAGTATCTCATTTCATTCCGAATTCCTTCCGGAGCCGAACCAACTAACCTGGTACATCATAAAATAACTATATAGCATAAATTGAGCAGTAAATAGGGGAACATGATTATAACACTCAAAACAACCGGCCGGGTCGTTACAATCTCACTGCGGTATTATGGCAGTAATAAAGTATGGGCATTGTGAGTTATCGAGTGTTAATCTATGGCTTTGAGCCGAGTGGGGGAGTCTGCAATCGACGATTTGATTGCATGGTTATGTGTTGTATTGGTTTCGGTCTAAGTCATACTTGTGGATCGATTATGACTTGTAGAGGCTGGTTTTGAGGATAACTTAAGGAAGGAAATTTCCGGATACATGGTGTATTACACTTTATGGGTATATGGGAATCATGGAATAATTGAGTTATTATTCGTGAAGGATGTGTGCATGGAGTAGGAATTTTCTCGGTTGCGTTAAGGTGGGGTTACTTCTTTGGGTGTTGTCATGCTAATGGGGCACAGGTCGTTCGGCCCGTTTGGGCGCTGCAATTGAGATTTGAGCAGAGTGGATGACTCTCGAGAAGGTTCTAATGGATTCAAGATTTATATGTAGCAATAGAGAATTTTTTGAATTTGTATGTTGTTGGAATCTAAGATTTACATTGGATGGTGTCGAGACTCGTGATATTTCTATATCGTATGGATTCTACATTTTAGTATCGGGAAGGTGAAGAAAATGACTTTAGATTCACAGAAGGTCTCTTCAGAGTGGGTATCTCCGTTGTGGTACTTTTGGGTGCTTAAGAGGGAATAGAATGACTTGTGGGCCTTAGGGCAAAGTGGTTTTATGGTAAGATCTCTTGTGGCGAGCTTTGGGTAAGGATCGTGGTGTTGTGGCAAGGAGAAATGTCAACTTGAGGGTAATTCAGAAGAAACTCGGAGAAATAGGACAACTTGATAGTAGGTTGGATCAACACGGTAATGGATAGGATCGGTTCTTTTGGTTCTTATGATGAGGTGAAGCTTTACGGGTGTTTTGTGGCAATACTCTTGGATTTTGTGACTTGTGTGACTTGGTTGAGTTAGAGGGATTCAATTCTAATAGCTTGGTTATGTGCAAATGGATTTCAAAGTGTTTTTGATGGTTTCTACCACGATTTGAGATGGATATTTCCTAGCGGCGTGAGGAGCATATTTCGTATTGTGATTTTCTACTGGATAGGATTAAGTGAAAGGTTCCTGGCTAATTGAGTATGTAGTCTGCTTGTGACTCAGAGTTGATTATGAGATTCTCGTGCTTTTCATATGATGACATGATAGATGTTGTGCGTCGTGTGGGATTGAGATTTGCATGTACAAGGTGGCAGTTCAGTTTTGAAGGGATGGTCATAAACTTAGACAGCATGGACGGTTTCAGGTGATTAGATGAATGCTATTACTACTCGGTATTGCCTGAGAAGGGTGCGCATTTCAGAAGGCACATTGTGATTTGACTTACAGACGCTTCATCGGCATTGCGATACTCGCCTGGTTGATCGATTGCTGACATTCAGATTTTGCTATGTGGCACGGGAGAATTATAGAGGTATTCCTCATAGGATGATCATGTAAGAGAGATGTGTTAGATATTCGAGTGGTCGATTTGGTATCAGATATGGTGATTTGTGTGTTTTATGGATTTGTAGACTGGGAGTTCTCAGAAGCAGATTGTTTCGTGGTTGTGGACTATGAAAATGTGGCCAAAGTTAGCCAGCTGGTAGTATGTGTTATTGTTAGGTCATTGTGGACTTTTGAAGGTTTATTTATCTATCTGGGGATGACCAGATTTTATTTGGGGGTCCATTAGTAGGCCCAATGAGGATGTGCATTCTACACCGGCCGGATTTGTTGACTCAGCACGGTAAGTGTTGAGGGGTGAGTCATTCGGTTAGAGTTGAGCTTGTTCATATTCTGATATGTTCTATGCGTTTATCTTCTATGCTACGAGGGGCTGTTATTCGTGGGTTATGTGCACACATGGTGCGGTTCTATTTGGGCAATGTAGCGAAATTAAAGCGAGATAGTGATTGGGGTGTAGAATGGTTGATTGCCCCTTGGTTATGGTCCTTCCAGGCTGTGGTATATTGTGTTATTTGCTTTTCCATGGTTATGGTCATGCACTTCGTGTACTTGATATCGAATCATGTGTCGTTGTTGATTTTGAGCATTGTGGCTTGAGGTATTTCATAGGACCGGTGTTTGGATGGGGTCACACATTACAGTAGAGTTATATTGGGATATGATCTTTTGAGTTCTATTCATGTGTCTTGGCCCTACTATGTGTGATGGGTTGGTAGCATTGCGTTTGTGGTGGTACTTGTTGAGCTTGGGGGACGGTTCTCTCATTTGAGTCATTTTCCATTTTTGGGTGCATTTGAATTGTTTCGCATTGGTGCACGGATTGCACGGTTTGTGGCTTAAGGTTGTGTTGGTATGGCAGGTCAGTAGAGTGGATGTATTTGATTAGAAAAGGTCATTCGACCTATAATGGATACTATCAGATTTGATTATGATATATTTGGAAGTATAATATCAGAAGTAGACTTAGGATTTGGCTTTGGTTCTTATCGGATGAGAGAGGGATCCATGACTTGTTGATCTGATAAGTGGTTATGAGTTTCTGCGTGTTTCTTTCATCATTGAAAGTGTACGAAGGTTTTAGCTTGAGGTTTTATTTGATACGGGGTTTATTACCGGTACCGGGTTTGTTTCGAGCAGTTGTTGTGGTCGGAAATTATCACTACGAGTATGCAAGTTATGTGACATATCATATGATTACATCTTGGGTTATGGATATGAATTGATACGGCTTGTTCAGATTTATACAGTTTGTAGGTGCGAGATTCGGGTCTTGTAAGGAATTTCGGATGTTGGAAATTGGGTTCCAAGTTTTATGGGCTAAGGTTGAATTAAGGATCTTCAGTTATGTTGTGTTGTCAGGCTTATATGGAATGGGGTGACGTGGGATCACCCGAGGTATGTGCATGGTAAGGTAGCACAGTGATTTGAAGGCTTTCGAACGACTCTTGGCACGTTCGAGGACGAACATATGTTTAAGTGGGGGAGAATGTAACGACCCGACAGGTTGTTTTGAGCATTTGCACTTCGCTTGGTGGTTTGAGGGAATGAGTAGCTCTGTATGATGTATTATGAATTATGTGTATCATCGGTTTCGATTTTTGGGTTATTCAGGATTAGTTTGGAAGGATGAATTTCATGTTTGAAGCTTTACGTTGGAAGAGTTGACCAAGTTTGACTTTTTAGTATTTGATGTCAGATCGGAGTTTTGATGGTTCTGCTAGGTCCGGATGGTAATTTTTGACTTGGGCATATGCCCTGATTCGCATTTGGATGTTTCTAGAAGGTTACAACACTATTTGGCAAAAGTTCGCAATTCGAAGGTTTGTAATGTTCATAAGTTTGACCGGGAGTTGACTTTGACGATATCGGGTTCGAATTTTGTTCCGGGAGTTGGAATAGGTTCGTTATGTCATTCGGAACTTGTATGCAAAATTTGGATTCATTCCGTATTGGTTAGGCTTGAATCGGACGCTTGGTTCAAAGTTAGAAGTTTATGAACTTAAGAGATTGATCTTGATCGACGATTCGTGGTTTTGATGTTAATATGCGTGATTTGAGGCCTCGAGTAGGTCCGTAATATGTTTTGAGACTTGTTGATATATTCGGACAGTGTCCCGAGGGGCTCGGGTGAGTTTCGGGGTGGTTTCAGACCATTTCTAGGCTATTTTGAGTTGCTGGTTTTTGGCTACAATAGTGTGCATCGCGATCGCGGACTTTGGGTCGCGTTCATGATGAGTAAAATGGAAAAAGGGCACATGCGAATCGCGTTCGCGAAGAAGGTATTATGCTATCACTATCTCGACTTTAGAAGCTTATATCTTGCAATCTATAAGCAATTTAGAGATAATCCAAAAATAAAAGTTGTATCCCTTTGTGTCTTGTTTTCATAAAATCAAATTGTTTGTCATTTGGAGTTTTGTACAAAAAGTTATGGCTAATACACTACAGGCTATCTGGAAGAGTTGGACAAGCTTGTTGGAATTTGTTCATCACGATCGCGAAGAGTAAAAATTGAGCTAGGATAGTTTTTGAATCGCGATCATGATGTTGGGGACTGCGATCGGAAAGAGGGACCCCTGACAGTGCATTAAAACATCAAATTGCAGGATTTTGAATTCATTTTAGCATATTTTGAGCTATGGAGCTTGGATTGAGGCGATTTTCACTATATGGATTGGGGTAAGTGTTCTCTACTCGGTTTTGATTATATTTTATGAATTTATCCTTGTTTTGGCATTGGGTTAATGATTTCAAAAGAGAAATTGAGGGGTTTTGTTTAAAATTTCATAAAGTAAATTTTTGAGTTTTGAACATCGAGTTGGAGTCGAATTTGAGTAGAACTAGTATGGTTGGACTCATAATTGAATGAGTTGTCAAATTTTGTGAGTTTTTTGGGTTTCGAGGTGCGGGCATGGGCTTGACGTTTTGGTTGACTTGGGGCTTTTGATTAAAGATTCGACATTTATCATTTGGAATAGTTTGCTTAGGCATTATTTGATGTATTTGAGTTGCTTTTGGCTAGTTTTGAGCCGTTCTGAGGTCGGTATGCGCGGGATGGCATTTCTAGAGTATTGTTTGGCTTGCTCGGTATTGGATACGTGTTATGTGTTTGGTGTTGAGGTAAAGAACATGCTAGGTAATGGGCGTGTGGGCATGCACCGTGTGAATTATGATCGATTGATTCTGTGGTACTGTGTAGTTACTTAATCTTGTCTTTATCCATGAATATTTTACGTGCTATAGTAATTGAGCAGAGATCCATGTTAGAAACCATGTTTATGCTATATGCTTATTCTGTTGGGACCCAGTGAGGTCATTTCTATTGTTGAGTTATTTGCTTAAATTGCAGTTACATACTCAGTTATATTCATTCATTTGCATATTATATCCCAGTCTCTGTTATCATCGTTGTCACATCATATTATCATTGTTTGGGCTGATTGGCATGAGATTTGTGAGCCTAAAAGACTGGAGAGATTGATGACTGAGTTGAGGCTGAGGGCCGGATTATGAGTGATATTGATGGTATCGGGCTGCACGCCATAACGGGTATTAGTAATCCATATATGGATTGGGTTGCATGTCGCAACATGTCTTATGGCTATATAGGGATCGGGTTGCACGCTGCAATATGCCTTATGGCTATATGTGGATCGGGTTGCACGTCGCAACAATTCTTATAGACTTTATTACTATTGATGGGATGGGGCTGCGTGCCACATCAGGCACCGTAAAGTGTTGAGTGACTGATTGTGCTGAAGGATTGAGCATGATGAGTGCGAGTGCGAGATAGTGAGATTGAGTACTCTAAGAGTGTGAGTGCATGAGTTCATCATCATGATGCATTGCATTGACATATAGGCATGGAGATGTATTTTCCTCGTGCTATCTGAGATTAAAACATCTTACATGTTTTTAAAGTTTTTTTTTGGAAAAAAAAAAATCAAAGATTTGTGACTTACTCATATTTTGGTGATTTCGATGAAAGATATGAGTTTTACTGTTATAACTAAAAATCATGTCTAATTCTTGTAACTGTGAATGAGCTAAGCATCATATCTTTGAGTTATTTCTTGTACTACTTTTATTATATTGTTAAGAGTTGTTATTGGCTATTGGTGCTGGACTCTGACCGTTGTCCAAGCTCATCACTGCTTTCAACCTAAGGTTATGTTTGTTACTTATTGAGTACATGGGGTCAGTTGTACTCATACTACACTACCTTGCATGCAAATTTTGGAAATCTCTTTTGAATTAGATTGTTGCTAATTGGCTTACCTCGCAGATTGGGTTAGGTGCCATCACGATTGGTTGGATTTTGGGTCATGACAGGTTTGAATGGGTAATCAGGCTTTTGTCTGAACCTCGGGTTTTGAGCAAGCGGGTCTAGGGTTGAACTTTGTTGACTTTTTAAAAAATGATCAAAATTGGACCTTTTTCATTAATGAGTAGTTTCAAAAGCTTACTTTGAACCATTTGATTGATAATTTGCTAGATTTGGTTTGTTTGGAGGCTTGTTCAAAAGGAAAATCCGTGGTTGGTTGATTTCTTTGATTTCGAAGCGAGGTAAGTGTCGTGATTAACCTTGACTTGAGGGATTATAATTTGTTAGTCTATTTGCTATGTGTTTTATGTGTCGAGACAACGTATATGTGAGCTGACGAGTACCTATGCATTGTCATTAGGGTTAAAACATGCGGGTGAAAATCGTTTCGTTGTATTACATTGTTTCGTTAATTAGGTTATCCGTGCTTAGGTTAGATTATTACTTCTTTAATTATTCATTTCGTATTTATTGTTTATTTTAAGGAAGTGGAATATTTTTGGAAGTTGAAGTTTGATATCATGACACCATATTTGAAGTGAAATTATTTCCCGCATTGTTTATTGACCTGATTTATATTATTGCATGGTGAGGAGGAGAGTAAAAGCACGAAGGGTGATGTCGTGCCATTTCATTCATATTATTCCACGGTGACGACGAGAGTAAAAGCACGAAGGGTGATGCCGTGCCATTTTATTCATATTAATACTTGGTGAGGGCGAGAATAAAAGCACGAAGGGTGATGTCGTGCCGTGACGAGAGTAAAAGCACGAAGGGTGAGGCCGTACCATTTTCATATCATCGAGTTATTTGATTTTGGGTTTTGGTGATTTACTTGGTTATATTATTGCTTA